>CM020219.1:72839917-72965497 GCA_009819775.1 Phoenicopterus ruber ruber | reverse complement strand
AAAAACCCAAACCGCGACTGGCCAGAGGGCAGAGAGGGAGCAACTAAAGACTCGGACAAGGAGCGGGACAGAGAAGGGAAAAATAGCGACAGGCCACAGGGTAGAGAGGGAGGAATTCAAAAACGGGGACAGGGAGCCAGACAGAGAGATGAAGACAGACAGAGAATAGCATTGGGCTACAGGGCTGGGAGGGAGAAACTGAAAAATAGGGACCAAGAGCCGGAAAAAGGGGGGAGAGGGGGAGAGAGAGAGAGAACAAATGGCAAGAGGCCACAGGACAGAGAGGGAGGAATTCAAAAACCAAGACTGGGAGCAATCTACAGAGAGATGTCAGGGAAGGAAAGTTTAAAGAGCAAGGCATCCAAGGCAGAGAGGGAGGAATGAAAAAGAGAGCCAGAGGCAGCAACACTACGGACGGGCTGCAGGACAGAGAGGAAGGAATGCAAAACTGGGGGCTGGGAGCTGGCCAGAGAGAGACGGAGAAGAAAAAAAAAGAGCCACGGGCTACAGGGCAGAGAGAGGGAGGACCTAGAAGATGGGGCCGGGGAGCCGCTGAGGGAGAGCTGCAGAAAGGAGGTAGAGGGGAGCAGAAAAACAATGGCAGCAGCGTGGGAAAGAGAGGGGGGCAGGGGAGGGCAGGGAGGGCTCGGGACGCAGAAGAGGGGCGGCAGGGCCCCGAGGGCCCGGGACTCACCGCAGCTCTCGCTCTCGGCGCTGCCGGGAGACTGGGCTCGTTCAGACGCTTCTCTCTCCTTCTCTCCTCCCTTCCTCTCCTGGAACTCGGGTCGCTCGGCTGGCCTCCACCTAAGAGGATACGGGGGTGTCTGTCAGCTCTTAGGAGACGAGGCTTCCTAGACAGGTAGCCTCTCTCACGCACCGATGCGGCCGTACCGCGCTGCCGGTGACGCATACAGACCCTGCGGCGCGCGTCGGTGAGGCGCGGCGCCTCGTTTCCTCCCCTGGGCTCCCTCCCAGCCCCTCGCCCGGTGCGCAGGGAGCGCAAACGCAGCCGGGAGGGCAGAGCAGCCAGCCGGCGTTTCCTCAGTCACGCCCGGAACGAGTCCCAGAGTCGTCGCTGCTCCAGGGCATCCCGTCCTCTCGTAAATCGCTCCTTCGCTTTCGCAGCCGGAAAGCAGGCCTTCTTTCATCACGGTGCCAGTCTAGCCCCTCGCCCGCCCCATCTCTATGACCCCCGGGGTGCCAATCTAGCCCATTGGCTGACCCCTCTATGATCCCCGAGGTGCCAGTCTAGCCCCTCGCCCGCCCCATCTCTATGACCCCCGGGGTGCCAATCTAGCCCATTGGCTGACCCCTCTATGATCCCCGAGGTGCCAGTCTAGCCCCTCGCCCGCCCCATCTCTATGACCCCTGGGGTGCCAATCTAGCCCATTGGCTGACCCCTCTATGATCCCCGAGGTGCCAGTCTAGCCCCTCGCCCGCCCCCTCTCTATGACCCCCGAGGCACCAATCTAGCCCTTCGGCCGCCCCCTCTCTATGACCCCCGCGGTGCCAGTCTAGCCCCTCGCCCGCCCCCTCTCTATGACCCCCGAGGCACCAATCTAGCCCTTCGGCCGCCCCCTCTCTATGACCCCCGAGGCGCCAGTCTAGCCCCTCGGCCGCCCCCTCTCTATGACCCCCGAGGCGCCAGTCTAGCCCCTCGGCCGCCCCCTCTCTATGACCCCCGCGGTGCCAGTCTAGCCCCTCGCCCGCCCCTTCTCTATGACCCCCGCGGTGCCACTCTGGCCCCTCGGCCGCCCCCTCTCTATGACCCCCGCGGTGCCACTCTGGCCATTCGGCAGCCCCCTCACCCCTACGTGGGTGTCTTACAGCTCTCACGTGCCGATCGCCCGCCGACACTGCGCACGTGGGGCAGCAGCGGCATTTCCTTGCCGGGAGGCAGCAACGAGCGCGGCGGCACCACCCCGCAGGCACCGCAGTATCCCGTTGCCGTTACCGTTTACCGGCGGACGGCCGCGTGGAGCAAGGCGGCGCCACTGCGCATGCGCGTTCCCCAGCTGCAGGACCGCATTTTGGTCGCCGGGTGATAGCACGGAGCACGGCTAAAAAAAAAAAAAAAAAAAAAAAGCCCGTCAATGCGCATGCGCAGCTCCCGAGCTGCAGTACCGGATTGTGGCCGCACGGCGGCAGCAGCGAGCACGGGAGAAAATCCCACCAGTGCGCATGCGCGATTCCCGAGCTGCAGTACCGCATTCTGGTCGCACGGCGGCAGCAGCGAGCGCGGAAAAAAAGCCCACGAGTGCGCATGCGCAGTTTCCCAGCTGCAGTACCGCATTCTGGTCGCACGGCGGCAGCAGCGAGCGCGGAAAAAAGCCCACGAGTGCGCATGCGCGGTTTCCCAGCTGCAGTACCGCAATTTGGTCGCACGGTGACAGCAGCGAGCACGGAAAAAAAAAGCCCGTCTATGCGAATGCGCGACTCCCGAGGTGCAGCACCGCATTCTGGTCGCACGGCGGCAGCAGCGAGCACGGGAAAAAAAAAAAAAATCATTTCGCATGCGCGGTTTCCCAGCTGCAGTACCAAATTTTGGTCGCACGGCAACAGCGAGCGCGGAAAAACCCCACCAGTGCGCATGCGCGGTTTCCCAGCTGCAGTACCGCATTTTGGTCGCACGGCGGCAGCAGCGAGCGCGGAAAAACCCCACCAGTGCGCATGCGCGATTCCCGAGCTGCAGTACCGGATTGTGGCCGCACGGCGGCGGCAGCGAGCGCGGACAAAGGACCGCCAGTGCGCATGCGCGGTTTCCCAGCTGCAGTACCGCAGTCTGGCCGCACGGCGGCAGCAGCGAGCGCGGAGAAACCCCACCAGTGCGCATGCGCGATTCCCGAGCTGCAGTACCGGATTGTGGCCGCACGGCGGCGGCAGCGAGCGCGGACAAAGGACCGCCAGTGCGCATGCGCGGTTTCCCAGCTGCAGTACCGCAGTCTGGCCGCACGGCGGCAGCAGCGAGCACGGGGATAAAAAGTCCACGAGTGCGCATGCGCAACTCCCGGCACCCAGCTTCGCTCCCCCGGCTCAGACCCCCCCAAGACGGGCGCTACTTACCGGCGGGGCCGGGCTTACACTGCCCGCTCGCAGCCCAGGCACCAACAGGCATCGCCTCCGTCCCAAAAAGCAGCCGCGCGGCTCCAGCCTCGCCCTCCTCTGCGCGTGCCCGCTGGCAAAGCCTGCTGCTCGCTTCTGCCCGCGCCCCCCGCCCTCGGCAGCGCAAGCCGCCCAGGGAACAACCCTGGGGAACGGGGCTTCTCCCCGCCCGCAGGAAGCCCCGGGGACGCCTGCAGCGGCGGGCACGTGCCAGCAGGGCTGGGGGAGCCGCAGCGGCCACTCGGCAGACGCTGGACAGAGACTGACAACAAAGGCGGCCACCCCGACGCCATCCCGCGGGCAGGAGAGGGGCAGCTCCGGCCAGCAGGAAACGGCGCGGCCCGGGGGCGAGCGGCTGCTCTGCCAAGGAGCGCTACGCCGGTGACCCTCGGGCTCCGCTGTGCTGCTTGCACCTTTCCTTTGCGCCATCAGTCCTCTGCTCTCCTCGCCCTGCAGACGCACGAGGCTTCCTCTGCGGGCCTCGGCCCTGCCGGAAGGGACGCCGCGCGACAGTACTCACCGCCCTGCCTTTCCAGCGGGCAAAAGCAGGAGACAGGGCGCAGGGAAAGCAGAGAGGCACGTTGCTCTACGAGACGTCCTCAGCAGATGACCGTGGAGCCCTGGAGGTGTTCCCTGAAATGGAAAATAACTCCCGAAACACACAGAGGACGTTTAGAGAGGCAACGTCGTTTTATTCTGCGCAGGGGGCGAGGGGGAAGATTGCCACAACTCAAGCACGCCTCCTGGGGTTTCTCACCCGAGAGTTAGACACAAGAGTTACAAAAATCCCGCCTAACGACGGGAACGATTCCGCCTAGCTAGGACACAGTCATTGTGCGGAGCAAGCAAAGGATTCTGCGTCTGCGCGGCAATTCTGCTTAGGCAAGCAAAGGCTTCCACGCCTGCGCGGGGGTCTCGCAGGCTCTCTGGTGGTGCTTTGGGAAGAACGCCCCTGCTCCTTCTGCCCCTTTCTGGTCACGCGTCCTCCGAGGACCCCAGAGTTCTTGTCCGTCTCGCCAACTTCTTGTTTCCCCGTCTCACAGAGGATGCGTGTCCTTGGGTGAGCAACTTCGGAACCACGAGACGTTCCTTTGGAACACTGGCTGCCGTTCCGATCCCTTTGAAGCATCTCAAGGACGGAGATGACAGTCCCCAATACCACGCAGATCCCATTTTCATGACTTAGCAACCACCCCTTCGTCGGAGCCGCCTTCTTAACTATTAGCTCGTCTCATTCCATTTCATCTACGACATTATTTCTGTTCAAACAATTCTCTTTCCCTAGGCATAAGATGTCTACAAAGGTACGCCCGCAAGGTAACAACTCCCCCCTTTGGAAGTTTCAAATATCTTATTTGAGACTTCCATATTCTTTAATCACCACTATATTTTTGATAAACAGAGTTCACACGATTGCTTGTTTCATGCAGCCAATCAACATTATTATTATAGTCATGATAATCATCATTGTAATCAAACTTCGGACCGGACTGGCTAACCCTCCCGTAAGAGCCCACCCACCCGGGCTCTGCAGGATTGTATTTAGCCAATTGTTTTCTGCACTTTCTCGTAATTCTCTGGTCCCTTTTGCCACCGCCCCGATTTGGTTGATCTGTTTATTCAGATCTTCAGTCGCATTCGGAATGTGGACACAACCACGTTCCCCACCTCATTTCAGATATCCCCACAGCCCTTTTTCTTTGACTAATAACAAGTCTAACGCCAGTCACCTTTGTAATGTCATTTCGCTGCTGGCCCGACCGCGTGTGTTTGCTGTAAGCGAGCCTCCTTCTGCGGCATTTGCCCAACGGTTCATTTGCCAGGGCAGAGCAGGGAACAAAACCTGGTTTTCCAAAGCCGTTATCCCAGGGGCTAAAAGAGAGCAGAGAAACACCTGAGGACAATTCTGTTCAGGGACAGAATCTCCACCTTCGGGATTTGTAGTGATCCCTTTGTATCGATCGTTAGCTTTCCCAAACTGTCCCGTTCACTCCAAACACCACGAACTACGGCTCATACACCTCCCTTTGCCTCCCGTTGGTCTCTTCCACAGAGGACGGGTTTGCAATTCCTCTTTTACTCTCCGGCAATCCTTACGCAACACGTCCAGTTTTCCTCTCCCCAGCCCGATCACTCCCCGCTCTGTAGGACTCCGACTCGAACGTGGGATGGGTGTCCATGCAGTGACACTGGCAGCATTTTGTCATTTACCAAATCCGCCTGTCAATTTTAAAATCAAACTGTGTTCCAAATTGTGGTTTTGGATTTTCCCACTCAAAGGCGAGTATCTTTTGACTTTCGACCTCCAAGGGGATGCCGAAGGCGGCATCTTTTCACTCTAATTCAGTGAACCACTGCTCTGTCTCTTTAATGGCTGTCAGTAAAGCACACGGGGTTGCTACCACTGGGCGACGTCCTGCGCTGTTTGATTTACTGCCCCCAGGTCCTGAGCTAATCTCTACTCATGTGAAGGAGGTTTCTTTACCGGCAAACTGGAGTGTTGCACTCCGACTGGCCTTCTCGTGGCAGTCCATGAATCATGAGCTTTTCTATTAAAGGTTCTAAACCCCTCCTTACTTCTGGCTTAACAGAAAATTGGTTTCGCCTTACCGGCCGTGCTCCAGGTTTCAGCAGGATGATGACCGGTTCAGCCGCTCGGGAGCGTCCTGGGATCCCGCAGGCCCGTACCAGAGGGGTGACTGCATTCAGCACCGCTTCCGGCACCGTTTCAGGTGCTGGTGTCTCTCGTACCTCTTCCTGCAACACGAACACCTGCGCTTCCAGGGCTTTCTCTGCCGGGACGTGTACCTGTGTGTTTCCTTTGTCAAAAACAATTTGTGCATTTAGTTTGCCGAGCAAATATCTTCCCAACAAAGGCATCGGGAATCAGGAATGTATAGAAACTTAGGAGTAAAAACTCGATTTCCCATTCCACATGTAATGGGTTGGAGGAAAGGCCTTACCTCCTTTTTCCCTGTGGCCCAGTAACAGGTAAAGTTTGTCTACTCCCTTTCCCCGCACAGGTATTTAATGCTGAGCAGGCCGCTCCTGCGTCTGTTAGAAATCTATTTCCTCATTCCCCAGCCTTAAGGTAACCGGGGTTCTGTTGGGGAGGCTTTCGATTCATCCCCCGGTCCCCATCAGTCTGAATCCTGATCCAGGGTAAGCAATTCTGCCGCCCTGGGATTTTCCCGTTCTCTTGCAAAACCCCCCTGAAACCGATTGAGGGCTCTCGCTCTTCCAACGCCCCTTTTGTCTGCAGACAGCACACGGATCTCTCGCCAAAGCTTTGCCTGCCCCGGGCCTAAAGGGACTGCCGTTAGTTCCTCCCGCAGGAGGACGAGTTGTCCCGTATCCACCATTTCGTCCCCTGCCACCTCGACTGCCTCCTGCTGTTGCTGCAGCCCACAGCTGAGCCTTGCGGTTCTCTTTCTTAACCTGCTGCTGCTCCTGTCGTCGCTTCTCCTTCTCCTCCCTGTTGTTATACACTTCCCACGCTGCCTCTAGTAGCTTCTCGCCACCCCTTTCCCTGCCATCAACAACAATATCCCAACCTCTTTCTGGAAAAAACACTTGCACGTCTCAAAACCCAACAATTCACATTCCTTCCTTGTTTCACAATCATTTCTTAAAGTGAAGAACAAACCCACGTATGGTACTTCACCCCGTTTTCCTTCCCTTCCACAAAGCATTAATCGCAATACAGCATTATAATGCAAAGTCCCATTTTGGGCACTTTTCTTGGCCTTCCAGTACAAACACCGGCCACCACCGGTTCCAGTATTGGAGTCGCTTTTTCCGTGGTAACGGATCACTCCCAAACGTGCTCCAGTGTTTCCAAACACAACCCCGCGGGGCAGCCTGAAGTATTCCTCCCGCTACGGAGGAAGTCACGTGTCACGTAGTTTCCAATACGACACAACACCCCCCTTTCAAACGGCCAATAATCCCCGTACCAGAACCCGCCTCTGCCCGCTCCGGCCGTCACCGTAGTAGCGCAGGGGAGCGAACATACCGCCAAGCAGCAGCTGCCATTAATCCACCAATTATTCCACCGATGCGCATCTGAAACGGCTACGGCTTACTCGGGGAACACCAAAATAACAACGACTCTATCCCGGTTTCAACTGGTCACTTACCACCCACCAGGGAATCGCAAGAGGAGTCCCCGGAAAAATCCTCCGGCATGTGCTGGAGCCCGGCTCGGGATTCCTCCGGCAGCAGCCAGTGTCGATCCAAGTCCGGTCACAAAGTCCCAGTCCCACCCGGGTCGCCAAAAGCATGAAAAAGAAGGAGAAGGAGCCAGACACAGACTGTCAGAGACAGGCAGGGACAGGGAGCAGGACAAGGGGATACAGAGAGGAGAAAGGGAGAGGCAAAAATAAGAGACAGGGAGTGGGACAGAGCTGGAGGGGAAGAAGCCCGGGGTGGGCAGCAGGGCAGAGAGATGGAGAAGGAGAAACCAGCACTGGGCTGCAGGACGGAGACAGAGGGAGAAAAACCAGTGAGAGGGAGCAGTACAGAGTGACAGAACCAAACAGCCAAAGAGGGAACGGACGGAGGAATGGGGGGAAAAACAAGGAGAAGGAGAGAGAAACAGAGAGCGCATGAGAGGGATAGGGAGCAGGCAGAGAGATGGAGCAGGAATGGAAAAAAGGACAGGAGGCAGAAGAAAGGGAAGGAGAGACAAGGCCAGGGAGCAGGACCAAGGGAGGGAAGAGGAAAAAATAGGGATGGGCTGCAGGAGCAAGATGGAGGAATTAAAAAACAGAGACAGGGAGCAGGACAGAACGACGGATAGAGAAAAAAGAGACAGCGAGCAGGATGGCATCGGAGGGAAAAACCAACTGTGATGGGCAGCGGGAGAGAGAGACGGAGGAAGACCAAAACACTGCGGAAGAGAGGAAGGAAAGGAGGGACAGCTGGTGGGACGGGGGCTGCAGTTGGAAAGGACGGGAGAGGGAACAGGACAGACAGACAGAAAAGGGAGCGAGAGGAGCCGGGCAGAGGGACAGCAGGAGGGAAGAAAAGGGGCAGGGATCCGGGCAGAGACGGAGAATTCGATTTCCAATTCCACAGCGGATGGAAACTGGATTTTCCAATTCCACAGCGCAGTCCCCGCCGCCTGGCTCCGGGCAGCCCCCAGCGTCCCGCCGCCCACCTCAGACATGGTGCCAGGCCGGCCACTCAGCCCCGCCATGACACCGCGGTGCCAGGCTAGTCACAGCCGCCCCCTCTCTATGACCCCTGAGGTGTCAGTCTAGCCACTCAGACCCCTCTCTATGACCCCCCCCCCCAGTGGCAGTCTAGCCACAGCCGCCCCCTCTCTATGACCCCTGAGGTGCCAGGCTAGCCACAGCCACCCCCTCTCTATGACCCCCATGGTGGCAGTCTAGGCACTCAGCCACCCCTTCTCTATGACCCCCAAGGCACCAGTCTAGCCACAGCTGCCCCATCTCTATGACCCTGACAGTGCCGGTCTAGCCACACCCACCCCTCTCTATGACCCCCGTGGTGCCAGTCTAGGCACTCCGCCACCCCTCTCTGTGACCCCCATGGTGCCAGTCTGGCCCCTCAGCTGCCCCCTCTCTATGACCCCCACGGTGCCAGTCTGGCCCCTCAGCCACCCCCTCTCTATGATTCCTGTGGTGCCACTCTGGCCCCTCAGCCACCCCCTCTCTCTGACCCCTGCGGTGCCACTCTGGCCGCTGGGCCGCCCCCTCTCTATGACCCCCACGGTCGCTGTCCCTCGCGCGGGGTCGTTTCCCCGCTGTGCAGACACAGAGCAGAGGGACTTGACTTTAACGCCCATTTGCGCGGGGATGGGCACTGGGGGGCGACTCCCCAGAACTCGCACGCCCCGGCTGACGCGCCGTTACCGTTTATACACGGGGAGCGACGGCCACCAGCCCTTCCACAGTGACGCTCAGCTCCCCTCCTGCCCGTCGTCCCGACGCGCCTCGGCTCTCCCCAGCGGCACCGCACGCAGTGATGTCACTGCGCCCACGCTGTGGGGAAGGGGCTCCTGTGAGCAGGGGCGACCGCAGCCGAGGGTGCGACTCTCACGGTGTGAAGGAGCTGAGCCCACTCAGAGCTCACGGCTCTGTTTCCCTCCCATTCCCTTCTCCGGAGCGCTCCTGCAGCCGCAAATTCAAGGGCTCGCACAGGGATGTGCCACCCTTGGGCCCCTCGATGAGGCCTCCTCATCCCGCTGGTTTGTCTCCCACACTCCCCGCTCCAGGGCGTCCCGTCCGCTCGCAAATCGCTCCTTCGCTTCTTCATCAGGAAATCGTTCCTGCTGTCATCAGTTCCCCGCTTCGAGAATATGAGACTTTCTTCTGTGAGTCTCATCTGTCTCACTATTTCTTTTCATTAACAAGATATAATGTCCCGTAACTTGTCTTACTATCATATTCTTAATACGTCTAAATAAAATACAGGCAATTATCATCCTAATTTCAACACAGAAAGGGAGAAGCCTCGTCCATGTGACACTTTATTTAGCCAGCCCCTTTCCCTCGTGGCTCTAAGATCAGGGCTTGGTTTTGCTACCTGCTTTATCTTATCCCACTGGTCATCCAAGTCTCCAGTAATATTTGGGATGTGTAAGCAACAGTTTCTGTCATTCACATTTAAATAGCCACAAACCCCCTGTTCATGTAGTAATATTAAGTCTAACACAATCTGGTTTGTAAAGTCCTTTTAAACATAGTTTGCAGTTGGGTATTTAAATCCCGTGACCCCTCTTGTTGCGTTTGCGAGTATTTCTATTTGTCCTGATAGATCATACAGCCACATGCGATTTTGAAACGATGTGATTTGAGGGCTAAGAACTGCCTCTAGGAGCCATCCCGCTTTTGTTCCGGTAGGAGGGTGTCTCCAGGGGTCTATTTCATCTTGTTTTCATTTTCCCCACCATTTAAAACCTAACGGACTTCTCCTCCCTAGGGGGCACACAGTTAACTTACCTGAAGTACGCTGGCGTGTTTTACCCGCTAACGGTGAGTGAATAGTCCACGTTCCATCCCTGCTAGCCCAGACAGTAGGACCCACAGAAGGCACCGTCTCCTCATTACAATCCACAAACTCCTCTCAGATCGTGGCTCTGGTCCAAGAACCATCGATACGAGTGGAACAGTTTCCACACAGACGTCCTAACCGTACAGCTCTAGCGACTGGGCCTGCTCCTTGGATGTCATCATCTGCTGTGGAGCAGTTCCAAACTCGCGTACAGCTCCGTTCAGGACACTGGGACTCTTCACTCCTTGCCCTTGCTACATTTGTTAACAGGGTTATGTGGGTATTCGTGCTCTGCGATTCCTCCCCAGGCCGCTCAATGCCCCAAGGGGTGCTTTGCGTATGATGCCACTCACCTGCTCTGAGCTGGTCCAGGCTCTGGGCAAATCCATTCCCCAGGGGAATCGCTCACGTCCCTTTGCTGGGCCTGGTTTTCTGCTTCCGCTCAAGTCGCTAGCGCTTAGGCGGGTGCTGTCCGTTCCCCTGCCAAGAGCCAGGGCGCGATTACCTAAATTTAATGACCCATTTCTGCTTTCAGTTATTTTCTCAAAGGCTACCTTTAAATTCAAGGTTAAGATTCCCCCATCTAGAGGATCTGCTGCAGATTCCGGTAAGGGAAGGCATGCCGTTAAGCTGCTAGCACCGTGGATTCTCCCGAAGGACTGGATGAGTGGTAAGATTAGATTCCTCCTACACACAGTAAAGATTAAACAGGTGAGTACAATATTTATAACCTTCATCTTAGTAGAGTTAAATCAAAAGATGGTTTGCCTCATATGCAAACAATAAAATAACAGGGAATAAAATTAACAATACAAAGTACAAGAACAATTGACCTTGTGGACACTCAACTTCTACACAAGAAAGTCCCCCTTCCCAGGTACGACTCATAAGACATCCTTACTCAACTGAAGCTGGAGGTCTCCGGTCCGCGTGAGGGTCCATTCTTCTCAATCCGGTGCTAGTGCTCTTGTCACCCGTGTGTAGTGAACCCAGGAGTCAATTTCTTCTACTTTAACGGCAGTCTATGTCTTTAATGACCCGGTATAAGGTCCCTTCCACCTCTCCTTTAGTGGTTCATCTTTCCAGGTCCATATATAAACATCATCTCCGGGTTGGAACGGGTGCACTGGTGAGTCCAATGGAAGAGAAACCCGGTGATTTAGGTACCTGCACAGGGAGGATAAAGTCTGCGAAAGAGAAATCAAATATTCTTTGATATTAGCCTGTCCTTTTACGTGCATTTCATCACCTTTCCTGTCATCAAGTTTACAGGATACGCCTTCCCATACAGAATTTCAAAAGGACTCACCTTTACTCTTACTCTAGGAGCAACCCGAACTCTCATCAATGCTATAGGTAGGATCTGCCCACTTCATTTGCGTTTCCTGACAGAGCTTCGAGGTTTGTCTCTTTAGGGGCCGATTCATCCTTTCTGCCTCCCCACGTGCCTGCGGTCTCCAAGGTGTACACACGTCCCACTGTATTTGTACAACCTCAGCGACTCCCTGAACTACTTCAGCTATGAAGTGAGGCCCACTGTCCGACGACATCCCTGCTGGGATGCCGACTCTCGGTATAATTTCTTTTAGCAGGATTTAAACTACTTCTCTAGCTTGTTGTACAGCGAGGGAAGCCTCTGGCCAGCCAGAGAAAGTATCTGCCAATACCAACAACTATTTATATCAGTTACATCCAGGTAACTCTGAAAAGTCTATTTGCCAGCATCCCCCAGGAGCCATTCCTTGCTTCACAATCCCTCCTATCATTTTCTTCTCGATTTTTGGGTTATTAGCACAAGAGATGCTACAATTTTGTACCACAATGGCCGTTATACTCTGTAATTTAGGCCCAAAGACGTTTCATTTCACAGTTAATGCCACTCTCCCCGCTCCAGGGCGTCCCATCCGCTCCTGAATCGCTTTCATCACAGCGCCAGTCTAGCCCCTGACCAGCCCCTCTCTATGACCCCCATGGTGCCAGTCTAGCCCCTGGCCACCCCCTCTCTATGACCCCTGCAGCACCAGTCTAGCCCCTGGCCACCCCCTCTCTATGACCCCTGCAGCGCCAGTCTACCCCTGACCACCCCTCTCTATGACCCCACAGCACCAGTCTAGTACCTCGGCCGCCCCCTCTCTATGACCCCCGAGGCACCAGTCTACCCCTGACCAGCCCCTCTCTATGACCCCCATGGTGCCAGTCTAGCCCCTGACCACCCCCTCTCTATGACCCCAACAGCGCCAGTCTAGTCCCTCGGCTGCCCCCTCTCTATGACCCCACGGTGCCAGTCTGGCCACTCAGCGACCCCCCTCTCTATGACCCCCATGGTGCCAGTCTAGCCCCTCAGCCGCCCCCCTCCATGACCCCTGCAGCACCAGTCTAGCCCCTTGGCTGCCCCCTCTCTATGACCCCGCAGTGCCAGTCTGCCCACTCTGCTGCCCCCTCTCTATGACCCCCACGGTGCCAGTCTAGCCCCTAGGCCACCCCCATTCTATGACCCCCACGGTGCCAGTCTAAGCCCTGACTGCCCCCTCTCTATGACCCCCACGGTGCCAGTCTAGCTCCTGGCTGCCCCCTCTCTATGACCCCTGCAGTGCCATCCTATCCCCTCAGCCACCCCCTCTCTATGACCCCCGTGGCGGCAGCCATGTTGTGCCCAAACAGGCTTCTTCACCCGGGGGCAAAGAGCCGACCCACACCCAGAGTCGAGACGCCCCTTGGTGTCCCGTCTGCGCAGAGACGGGGGCTCGCTGGGAACTCCGCAGCGCCAGCACCCCTCGCCTCACACACGCTTACCCTTTGAGACGCTGCCAGCATCCCTTAGCTGGACTTTCCCCCTCACGCTGAGCCACCCCCTTTCCCATCGCTCCTCACCTGCCTCGTCTCCACCTGCAGTCACGGCAGCCGCCCTCTTTCCTGCGCTCGCTCCCAGAGGAAGGCACTTTTGTGGGCAGGGGGCTTTTCCCCACCCCAGGGTGGGTTTTTACTATGGCAATTAGGACAGTTCACTCAAAGGTCAAGTAATTTTCTCCTTATCAGCTCTGTTCTCTTGGGCATCTTTGGTATTTCTTGTTAGGCTGATTTAGGGTGTCATCTTGTTCCTCCTCCCAGTGCTGTGTCTTGCTAATTATCTGCAGACGTTGAATAATGCCCTTTGTTTTAGTTCTCGCTTGTCTCCAGCAAATCCCCTCTTCTTAAGGCCTTGTCTTCTGAACTGTTTTCTTGGTTTTAATCCTTAACCCTTCATCAGTTCCCGCCTTTGAGACTTAAAGTTTCACCTGAGATCCTTTCAGTCTCACTGTCATCTCTGTAATACAGCTCTTCTGGTCTTTCCTCAGATTCTGCGGGGTTTTCCCATGCCCATAAATCTAGTTGCAAATGTTCTCTATCTTTTATGAGGAGCTTTTCAGGTTTGAAGAGTTCCTCTCCCTCCGCCACGAGCGCGCGTACCTCAGGTGATTGTGTTAGAGCTGTTTGCTTAACCATGAGCCACACCTCAACATACAGTAGAATCCTAAGCAGTAAACATAAGCACGTCGGGATCGTTAAGATCACAACGGGACACAGCAGGAGACTGAGAATGCCTGTTGCTGTGGGTGACCATCCGAAGCGGACCTCCCACCCTTTCCATTCTCCATCTTTCTCCACCGCATCCAAACCACGCTGTATTTCTTCCGTGTCGTGGAGAACAGTGATTAAAGTTCTTTGTCCGTCGTCTCGGGCACACTCCAGCAACCGGCGTAGATCTTGGTGTTGCAAAAGCTTTCTCACCCGCGTGAGGTTCGTTCCGACGGGAGTGGGCAAGAGGGCTTTACCTAAAGTAGAACTGGACGGTCACAGCTGATAAGACGTAACAGGGACCGAACAGTTCAAGTCCCATCCTAGAACGTCAGTAAAGTTGCAAACACAAGTATTCAAGTGATTGTTAACTCCAACGGTATAATTATCCATGACCGTAAGGTTGCAGAGAGTTCTCACGCACACGCACCCCTTTCCAAGATCGAGGAGCACACTTCTGGGGGGCTCTGCCGAGCGTATTTCAAAGCAACAAACACGTTGTTCCGTGTCAAGGCAAACGTCTCGAGCTGTGAGGGGATCAGTGTCACAAATCCATCCCTGCTGTTCTCGCACCGTACATGCATCAACTCCCACCGTCTGCCCTTTGCCATCTTCCCGCTGGGCCCATCCTCTGCGTTCCCACGGACAGAGTCCAGCCCCGCTGCGATTTAATCCTAGGGCAACGGTCGGGCAGGTGGTTTTTACTGATGCATCCTGCACAGTTAAGACAAAAGCCATGGCGCCGCTATCAGTAGGGTTCTAACTGAAATTAACTGGGTACCCCCAGGGTCGGAACTGCCTTTCAAACGGGGTTGTGTTCTCCCAGGTTACTTTTGGGATTTCAGCAGGCCACGTGCCACCTTCTCCTGCTCTTGCACTTGCTGCTGTGGTAGATCGTACCCACAGTTGGGCTTGGCTACAGCTAAGAGCCAGAGAGAGATTAGTCTGGGCTGCACCGAGGGGATCTGTGATTAACGGCTGGTCCTTCTCATCCCTTCTCTCCCACGGGGGCAACACAGCGGATACGAGCCACCGGCGAGTTCCTCACTCGCGCGCTACAGGCAGGAGCAGCGCAGAGGGAAAGAGGGAGAAAGTGATGAGCAGGGAGCAGAACTGACGGCTAGAGAGAGAAGTTGGATGAGAGGAATAAAGAAGGCGGGAGGGAGAGGAAAAGACAGGGAACAAGCCAGAGGGATGGAGGGAGAAAAGAGAGACAGACAGATCAGGACAAAGCGATGGAGAGAGAAAAAAGAGCAAGGGACTGCAGGCTGGGCAAAAAAGCCAGGGAGCAGGACAGAGGGAAGAATGGGACGCGAGCCGGGCAGGGGGATACAGCGAGCTGGGCGGGGGTACGGAGCTATAGGGACAAACAGTTGCGGGGGACGGAGGACAGACGGAACAAGAGAAAAGGGACAGGGAGCGGGGCAGAGATGGAGAAAGAAACATTCAAGGCAGAGAGAGGGGGACAGGTAAGACAACAGAGAATTGGAGAAAGAAAGGGAAGGGAAGAGCACAGAGGGTCACAGAGAAAAAGAGAGGGGTGGCAGAAAGCGAAAAATAAGAGGAGGGAGAAGGACTGAGGAGCAGAGAGAAAAAGGCCCAGGGAAAAGGACGGAGCTGGGGAAAACAGAGCAAGCCTGGGGGCAGAACCAAGGGAAAGCCGGACAAGGACAGGGTGCAGGACAAAGGGACGGAGGAGGCAAAAAGTGATGGGCAGTGAATAGGAGAGAGCGAGAGAGAGAAAGAGCACAAAGAGCGAGAAAAGGAGAACGACAGGAGGCTGCAGAGAGAAAGACGAGGACACCTAAAAAGGGAGGATGAGGGACATCCGTCAGCAGGGGAGCAAGACAGAGACAGGGACGGGGAGCAAGACAGTGACAGAGAGGGGTGGAGGGAGGGAGCGGGATGCAAGGGCAGAGAAAAGCAGAGGGACAGGGAAGAGAAAAGAATGACAGAGAGAGAAGGGGGAGGATGGGGACCAGGAGAGAGAGACGGAGAGCAAAACAGCGATGGGCAGAGAAAGAGAAATACAGAGACTAAAAAAAGTACTTCTGGGGAGCAGAACAGAGGGACAGAGCAAGAGGAAAAAGTCAAGCGGGAGAAGGGTGGGTAACACACAGCAGGACACTGGGGGAGTGAGAGGGAGGGAACACAGAGACGGAGAGAGGGATGAAAAGAAAAAAAATAGGGACAGGAAGAAAAGCAGAGGAACCAAGGGGCGGGGACAGAAAGGGGACCGGACACGAGATGAGCGGCAGGACAGAGATGGAGAAAGAAAAAACAGAGACGAGGACAGGGACAGAGGGCTAGAGAGGCAAAGAGAGGGACGGGGACCAGGAGGGTGGGATATAAACCGAGAGGGACGGGGAGCAGGACACAAGATTGCCGAGAGGTCGGCCCAGGGAAGCAGAAAGAATGACAGAGAGACAAAGAGTGGGGCAGGGAGCAAGTCAGAGAGGTGGCGAAAGAAAAAGTCCCGCGGGGGAGCAGGACAGGAGGACAGAGCCGAAAGCTGAACGGGAAGCAGGGCGGTGGGTTGCAGGCAGCAATGGCAGGCAACAGCAGAGAGGGCTTGACAGAGCAGCAAGGGACAGGGAGCAGGACGGGGAACGGAAGGAAAAACCACTGATGAGCAACGGGGCACAGGGATGGAGAGAAAAAGAAGGAGCAAAAAGGAAGGAGGGGGAGAGAGAGAGATGGAGATAGAGCGTGGGACACGGAGAGACAAAGAGCAGGACAAGGAGCAGGACAGAGGGACTGGGGAGTGGGGGGGACACACAGATGCAGATTAAGACAAAGGGAGGCTGAGAAGGGAAAGAGTCCCGACAGGCTTCCACAGAGCGAGGGGGGAACAAAGTTAGAGACAGGGAGTTGGGGGGGGCGGGGGGGAGAGAGAGAGAGAAAGGAAAAACGGCAGCAGGCCAGCGAGCAGAGGAGGAGAGTTTAAAAACAGAGACAGCGAGACAGGGAGGGAGGGAGAAAGGAAAGAAGCGACAGGCGGCACAGCAGAGAGGGAGGAACGAAGAAAGAAGGACAGGGAGCCAGCCAAACCGAGACGGGGAAAGCGAGGGGCTAGGGGGCAGAGAGGGACGACTTAGACCAACAGGGCCAGGGAGGAAGATGGAGCTGGAGAAAGGGAAAAATAGCGCCGGGTGACAGGACGGAGAGGGAGGAGTTCCCAAGGAGGGGCAGGGAACAAGCTAAAGAGAGATGGAGCAAGGAAGAGACTCGCGACGTGCTCCAGGGCCAAGAAGGAAGACTTTGAACAACAGAGACAAGGAGCCGGAGAGAGAGCCAGAGGCAGCAACACTACGGACGGGCTGCAGGACAGAGAGGAAGGAATGCAAAACTGGGGGCTGGGAGCTGGCCAGAGAGAGACGGAGAAGAAAAAAAAAGAGCCACGGGCTACAGGGCAGAGAGAGGGAGGACCTAGAAGATGGGGCCGCTGAGGGAGAGCTGCAGAAAGGAGGTAGAGGGGAGCAGAAAAACAATGGCAGCAGCGTGGGAAAGAGAGGGGGGCAGGGGAGGGGCAGGGAGGGCTCGGGACGCAGAAGAGGGGCGGCAGGGCCCCGAGGGCCCGGGACTCACCGCAGCTCTCGCTCTCGGCGCTGCCGGGAGACTGGGCTCGTTCAGACGCTTCTCTCTCCTTCTCTCCTCCCTTCCTCTCCTGGAACTCGGGTCGCTCGGCTGGCCTCCACCTAAGAGGATACGGGGGTGTCTGTCAGCTCTTAGGAGACGAGGCTTCCTAGACAGGTAGCCTCTCTCACGCACCGATGCGGCCGTACCGCGCTGCCGGTGACGCATACAGACCCTGCGGCGCGCGTCGGTGGCCTGGCCTGCTGCTGCGGACCGCGAAGAAGGATCCTTCCTCACCCGGCGAGGCAGGGTCTCTCCTGCCTGCAGCGGGAGGCAGCAGCCGGCCGGCCTTTGAGTTCTTGTTCTTTACCTTTCTCTGGTCTGTCCAGCTTCAGGCACGGCAGCCCCTGCCCACGGCCAGGACACGCTCCGCCTGCCCCTTCTCGCCCCCGCGCCGCGAGGGGGGCGAGGCCGGGCACAGACAGCCCACGCGAGCCTGAGCCGACGGCATCCCCGCGGGACGAAGGGACAACCGCGGCCTCAGCGCGGCCTCTGGGAGAGGGAGAGGAGCAGCAGCGGCCGTTACTCCCCGGCCGGAGCCCCCTCCTCCCGCAGGGGCTGCCGGAGGCGCCGCTCTCCCCGCGCGCTGCCGCGGCCCCCGCCCCAAGGGCGAGCCGAGCGCCCGCCTGCCGCCCTCCTGGCGGGGCCGGGGCCGGGGCCGGGGCGGCCGGGCCGCGGGACAGGCCCCGGGGGGCGCCGGAGCGGGGGGCGCGGGGCGGGGGAGGCTGAGGGGGAGCTCCGGCGAGTCGGGAGGCGCCCGGGGGAGCGCCGGCGGCTGCCCCGCCTGCCGTCTCTCCGCTCTCGGTGACACCCTGGGGCCGCCCTGGCCCGGCTCCCTCCAGCGCACCGGGAGGCAGCCTGCCGCAGCCGGCACCGTGAGGCTCCGTCCCGCCCCGCCCCGCCACGCCTGGGGGGCCCGTGGGCAGGAGACCCCCCGCACCCGCCGAAGGGGCTCGCTCGCCTCGCCGGTGGCCGCGGCGCTCCCCCGCCGCCACGCCGCTCGCGGCACCGCGCGTGCACCGCCCACCGACGGCGCGCGACCGCCCGGCTGCAGCGCGTGCCCCGCGGCGGCACCGGGCACCCGGCGGGCGGCGCGTGCCCCGCGGCGGCACCGGCGCTGCGGCTCCGCGTGTTGCGCGCGCCGAGCGGCACCGGCGTTTCCTCACCGGGAGGCGGCAACGAGCGCGGCGGCGGCCCCTCGCCGGTACCGCAGCGCCGCATGGCCGGTACCGGCAGAGGGCAGCGCGGAGCACGGCGGCGCCTCCGCGGCGCCCACCCGCAGTACCGCGCCGCGGTCGCCGGGCGGCGGCAGCGCCTCGCCTGGGGTTTCTCCTGGCACGAAGGGCTCGCTGCTCCCCGGGCGCGGGGTCACGCCGTGGGGCGGCCTGCGCCCCCCCCCGCCCGCTTGGCGGGGCCGGGGCAGCGGGGAGCGCCCCGGAGCCCCGCGGGGAGCGCAGGGTCCCGGCAGGGAAGGCCGGGGGGGCTCGGCGATGGGTGCGCCCCCGCTGGGGGCCGCAGGGCCAGCCCTCCCGGCCGGGCAGCGAGCTCACGCCCGGGCAAACGCGCCCCGAGGGGCGGCAGGGCAGGCCGGGGGGCGCCGGGGAAGCTCTGCCAGCCCGGGGACGGGGCTCGGCCCGGAGGACGCTGCTGCGCTGGGCCCGCAGGGAGCCGCTCTGCGGGAGGGCTCCGGTCACGGGTCGAGTCGAGCCCAGGGACCCTGCAGGGCCTAAAAGCTGGCTGGCTGCGGGAGGCGCCGATGGCCTGTTCCTGCCACTGTCCCCCCGGGCGCGGGGCAGGGCAGGCTGTGGGGTGAGGCTGTCCCCTGCCATGGCCGCGGCAGGGCTGAGGAGGAGCTCCCGGAGGAGCCGCCGGCTTGCCCAGGCTGATCCTCACGGCCTTGTCCTCCTGCCGGGACAGCACAGCTTCCCGAGTGCCCCTGAGCCCCTTCCCGTTCCCGTCCCCCACGCGCCCTGCCCCACTGGCTCCTCACAGGGCTCCCGAGAACAGGCCAACGTGTTTGTTTACACCAACAGAGCTTTTTTGAAAAGCAGCAGCTGCACAAAGCCTGGCCCTGCCACTCCACAGCACGGCAGCTGTGATCAGAGGCAGAGCTCCCCCGAGATGGGGACGCTGTGCTGCTGGCAAACCTTCTCCGGGACCAAGCGGGGAGCGTTGCCAGCCAGCACCGCTGCGGTACCGTGGGCGCCGTGGGACTGGCGCAGGTGGCACGAGCCCACGTGCCTGGTGGCAGGGTCTCTGCCTCCTCGAGGTCCACCACCTCTGCCCTTCATGGCCTGCCTCAGCCCCACAGGGCTCGGATGCTGCCGTCCCCTCCGTGCTGGTGGTCCCCTCCGGAGGGACTGCAGCGCTCAGGTGGCAGAAGCTGCCATCCACCATTCTGGCCTGTGCCTTGCAGCAGCCCCCATCGCCTTGTGGGGCTCCTGGGGCTGGGCCCACAAAGCCTCCATGGGGCACGTCCCACAAAGCCTCCATGGGGCACCCACACACAAGCTCCTTGACAGGGCTCAGGCCTCAGGTCTGTAGCGGGGAACCCTGTGACAAGGCCCGGGGAGACCACAGTGGACACTTGCCCAGCTGAGGCCTTCGCCATCCCCCAGGGTGTCCTCAGGACTGCACCCGTGGCGGCCGTGCCCGTCTCATCACTGAGCTGGACGTGCTGGGCAGGGTGCTGGCCTCCAGGGATGCCTGGCCGCCCTCCCCCGGGCACGGGGCCGTAGAAGGGGACAGGCACTGGGTGGGAGCACGGTGGTGTGGAGGCCACCGAGCAGGCAAGGGATGCCCTGAGCGGCTGCGCTGCAGCATGTCCCAGTCCAGCATGACAAGGTGCTTTAGTTTCAGCAAGTGGGGACAGGCATAGCGTGGCCCCAGGGGCCCAGCCCCAGCCCGCCCCAGTTTGGGCAGCGACTGATGCAGTGTTTCCACGGACTCCTGCACCGCCACGGGGAGCCTTTGCGGGTTAATCTCCAGGCAGTTCCTTGCAGTGTGCACCCAGAGCTCGCTGCACGCCTCCCGGCTCAGCTCCAGCCTCGAGGTGACATGAGGCGCTGCAGCACGAGGCCGGCTCCTGGCCACAACGTCGGCCTCACGCCCGCCCTGGGCGGTGAAGTTGGTCTGGCTGCTTACATCTTCCTCTGGCAGGAGGGAAGCTGATCCTGCCACCAGTCCTGCTGCCCCGTTATCCAGGCTGGGAAGGGCTGGGGCGCCCATGGGTAAACCAAAAGGCCATAGGCACTCCTCATCCCACGGCAACAGGCCCCCATCCAGCAAAGGAGGCTCTCGTGTGCGTTCCCCAGCACTGGCGGTCGGAGGGATGGCTCCTCCACGCTGTCATTGGCACCGAGAGAAGAGCCCAGGTGCTGGTCGCTCGCAGTGAGGTCCAGGGGACGCGTCTGCTCACCCTGTGACCTGGGGCACAGAGGCACAGGAGCGTGCACAGACTCCTCTGAGCCGTGCCGGCTGTGCGGCTCCCGCTGTCCCTCCTTGGGGTGCCCCACTGCGCTGGCCTGGCCCAGGGCCCGGGGCCCCCACATGCTGTGCTCCCAGGGGAGCCGCAGGTCCAGTGGAGCAAGCGGCAATGGGGGGCACAGCACCAGCAGGGCCAAGGACTTCTCGGTGGGGTTGGGGTCCCCCCACAGCCTTTGGACTTGCTTCTCTTTCACGTTGTCCATGATGGCGTCCACCTTCCCCTGCAGCGAGGGGCACAGCCCGCGCCGCGGCAAGGGCTGGCTCTGCCCCGGCTGGATGAGCTTCGGCAGGACGCGTCGGCCCCGCTGCTGCGCTGCTGGGACAGCTGCATGGCACGGGCAGGGCCCCCAGCTGCATTTCCAGTCCTTTCCTGGCCACGTGCCTCTTCAGGGCTGAACAGGCTCCGCCGCCACGCACGGGCAGCACCAGCTGCTGCAGCTCCTGGGCGGCCTCGCCGCAGTGGGTGCAGCCGGGGCTGCAGCACCGGGGTCCGCACAGGGGGCCCGCAGGACGACCCGCCTGCCGCTCGCCACCTGCAAATCAGGGAGGGTTGCCTGAGCTGTGGGGGGGCAGGGGCATGGGGACAGCCTGGGGACCATCCACCCAGGCCACTCCGCACCGGGACTGGGCTGCTCCGAGGGGCCCTGCCCTGGGGATGCACCCGCACACCCCTGGGTGGACCCGCAGGGGACTGGCTCGGCTGCCACCGCTCACCACCGCCATTGCCAGCATCGCTGGCTCCAGCCGTCATCCCGCACAAGAGCGTGGCGGTGACCCACCGGGGCCAGCCCCCGCCCCGAGCGGCCCCCCGGGCCTCAGGCAGCCCCGTACCTGTTGGCAGTGGCCAGTGGCGAGTGGAACGGCCCCAGCAGCCAGGAGCAGGAGGCCGAGGCTGAGGAGAAAGCCGATGTTGCTCATCGTGCAGAGTCCGACACAGCCACACAGGGAGGTTTGGGATGGTGGCATGTGTTTTAGAATGACCATGCCGCAAGGTCACAGCCCCGCACGGAGACTCCACAAGCTCCCTGGGCAGCCTGTGCCTGGACTCAGTCACCCTCACAGTGGAAAAGGGTTTCCTGACGTTCAGACAGAGTCTCCTGCATTTCGGTCTGTGCCCATCACAACATTTGATTTTCCCCAAGTGCAACATTTGAGTTTGGGCAGGCCAGGGTGCCCCTGCCCAGGGCTCCTCCATCCAGGGTCACAGAGATGTCACTCAGGCTCTCCAGGCGGGCTAAAGCTCAGCTCCAGCTCCGTTGTTAATGCATCGTCATTAATCTAGATACAAAAGAAAATACAGACTGTTTTGGTGGCTTCTGTCAGGGAGCAGCAAAGAGCAGCTGCTCCCCGAGGGACAGGGATGGCCCAGAGGCGCCCCCGGCACGGCACCCCCACCGGCAGGGCGCGGGCCCGTGGGCCGGAGCACGGCGGGCAGAGCCCAGCCTGGTACCTCGGCCCATCGACAGCCACAGCCAGCGATGAACCGGGTCCCAGGGCCATCAGGAGATGGGGCTGGGGGCGAGCTCCAACGTACACCCGCGGGGTCCATCCAGGAGAGGAGCTGCCTCCAGCACGGTCCCCGGCACCCGTCGGGAGACGGGGCTGCAGACCAGCACGGCTGCAACGCGCTCAGGGCTGAGCCCGGCCGGGGCTCCTGCGGCCGCGGGTGCGGGGCCACATGAGGCTGCTCAGGGAAGTCAAAGCCTATTAATGCCCTCCAGGCACTGACAACTTTAAAATAAGTCTAAAAGTCAGTTTACGCTGAATAAGCTCATTTATTGCTCCCTTTCAATAAAGAGCTTACAGAAAATGGTGCCGTTCCACCCACTCTGGAGCTAGATGACTGTCGTACAGGGAAACACAATTTGAAGTGATCCTTCCTGAGATCTTCACGGCTTTAGAGCTACTTCCCTGTGCTCAAAAAACACTCAGAGAGAAAAAGCATATATTATACGCAACCAGAAATAATGCTGGTGACTACTTCGCTGAGAAAAATACAGTTTTAGATCGACACGAAGAAAAGTGAAATGCCCTGGGCAGAACTATCCAATATTGATTACTCACCCGTAACAACAGGGTTCAGGCGCTGGGCGAGCCTGGCCTCGTGGGTGGCAGAATCACCCGGTGATCCCTGCCCGGTTTCTCTTGCCTTCTCCAAAGCTGGGAAAGCCCCTGTAGAGCCAAGCAAGCAAAGCTGCAGGAACGGTCACAGCCAGCGTCTTTTCAGGGCGCGTTCTCCAAAAGAACATGCTGGAGGGGTCCGTGGTTCCCGCCCGCCGCAAGCGCCTGGGCAGCCACAGCACCCCGCTCCCCAGTAACCCCTGCGTGCCAGCTCTGGGGGAAGGGGTGCCGTAGGGCCCCTTAAATGGCGGCACTCACCTGCGATTAGGGTCCCTGGGAAAAGTCCTCCCAAAGGGCATCATTAGCACGCCCCTAATTGCCCCCACTCCCTCCGGGGCTGTAAGGGTATTGCTAAAAAACGTGGGCTTACTCCGCTCAGGAAGACGACGGTCTGTACGTGCTTAAAGGCCGTTCTACACCTCCCATGCCAGAGGCTGCACAAGCAACATGGGACGGAAAGAGGAAAACCCGGGGGGTTTAAATGATGCTAATTTAAGGACAGCTTAAAGCCCTGATTGGCACCGGGTGGGGCAGGGAACAGCCCAAGCTGGGTTGGGGTGCGGAGAGGGCAGGCGAGACGTGCTGCCGCCCCCCGTCCGGCCCTGCCGTCCCCCAGCACGCGGTGGCCGTCGCCAGCCCCCGTGGCACGGTGACACTGTCCCCGGGGCCCCCCGGGCGCCTCGCCGCTTTCGCAGCTCTCTGCCGGGGAATGACCTGGCCCTGCCGAGATGGTCTGCAGAGCCCCGAAAATTCCAGGGGATCGCTTGTGGAAGAACAGGTTGTGGCTGACTTTCAGGAGAAAGGGCCCTTCTGCCCGAAGGTGCTTTGAGTTTGGGTCTCTCTAGGAGGCAGGTCTTGACACTGGATCGAATTAATGTCTTAACGGAGAGACGTTAATTAAAACAAGCAGCCGGGACCACACTTACAACCACTCAAGTCCCACCTGCACCTGCATGGCCCGAGTTCCTGCTTCGTCTCCTTTATTTACCAGCACGTGTGCTGGGCGCAGAGCTCACGAAATTGCTCAGTCCCGCTTTCCCCGCAGAAATCCACGCGTCGAGCCACCTCCTCTGCCGATTGCCGATAGCCGCAGCTGGAAAAGGGAACGAAACTGAAAAACCCCACGTGTTTCATTT
Source organism: Phoenicopterus ruber ruber (assembly GCA_009819775.1). Lineage (NCBI taxonomy): Eukaryota > Metazoa > Chordata > Aves > Phoenicopteriformes > Phoenicopteridae > Phoenicopterus > Phoenicopterus ruber. Next base: position 72,941,441 of record CM020219.1, on the reverse strand, counting down.
TGATGGCTTTTGAACTCGCATTTCTCCGCTTCTCATTGTGACAAGATTCTCCAAGCTTTGTCTAAAAATAAAACATCAATGAGGACAGAAGTGTTGTTTCTTGTAAAAGTATCCCCTCCCCTTTCAGGTTTCTGCATAGTTAAGAAAAGCTTACCTATCTATACGTGTGAGTGTGTATGTATAGACTCTCTCTATATATATTTATTGAGATTATATACACAGTTTTCCGTCAATCCTAAGCAATTTCCATGCTTTGGACACAAGCCCTGGTGCCTGTAGGTGATCCCCGCAAGCACTTACGCCCCTGTTGCTCAGGGGTTACAATCTGGGGGTTCTCTGGTCACTGAGTAACAATCTCCAATTCCTCCCACCAGGAACCTTCCTGCAAACTGATGTATTTATTAGCAGCCCCTGGGCATTTTTCTAAGGCCGCCCCCTTTTTACAGCCAGAGCACTGACCTGCGCTGCCTTCCCAGGCTCATTTATTCTCGACTCCCCAGTGCCGGGGCCGAGCGGCAGGACGAGGCCACGCGCCGCGCCGCTGCAGGGAGTCCAGCCTGCAGCAAGCCCCGGCATCACGGTGACGCCCAAGCCTGGCGTGCCGGGGCGCCGCGTCTTTGGGGCTGGGACCCGGGTGTCCAAGGGCCCCCGCCAGACCCGGCCATGGGGCCAGCAGTCAGACCTGACACCCAGCAGCCCAGCAGCGGCACCAAAAAGCTTTTCCATTGCCTCCGTCCATCCCAGGCCCTGCCGATTCGGGTTGCATCAGCGCTGCAGCTTGCGGTGAGCAGCACGTCCCACCCCTCGCCCCGGCCCCCAGCATTTCATGGCTCTGCTGTTTTCAAGGGGAGGTCCAAACCGCATTTCCCCCTCCTGCTCCAGCACCTGCAGCTCTGCTGGTGGCCATCCTCCCTCGCTTCCCCTTCCTCGCCCCCCGGACGGCAGCGGCCCTGCCCAGGGCTCTGCCTCCCCTCCCGGCGCCCGCCAGCCGGTGAGCGTGGCTTGCTCTCCCGCTTTGGCATTTGCGCATTCCCTGCGGCAGTCAGGAAGGAAATTTATTTTTTTTAATCCTCCACTTGGGTCCGGCAGATGGGTTTTGCCTTGCTCTGCTGCGTCTCGGTCACCGCAGGACGGGATGGCTCACGGCAGCAGACGCAGCATGGAGAAGCCCTGGTTTCCATTTGGGAGCTGCTCCTGCATGGTGGAGAGACCAGGCAGCTCCTGTCTGCCCCACGGGGCTTCTCTCCGTCCTCCGATCCCAGGGGCCGCAGCCATCGCCAGCAGCAGCTCTCCGCCGGGGGCCACTGCTTAGGCTTCGAAGTCGGGTGGCAGCGAAACCCATGGCTAGATTTTGGGTGAGGCAACCTCACGGCCTGATCTGAAATGCAGATGGCTCCGGGTTGGTGTGGGAGCCTCCAGCAAGGGGCTCCCCGCATGAGGGTCTTCCAGCTGCTCCGGGGCCAAAGCCCCACACTGGGGCCAGCAAGGCCGTCCCTGACGGTGTTCTTGTTGGCTGTTCCTCCCAGCATTATCCTGGCAAAAGCACACACGCATCTATGGTCCCCCTCCTCCATCACAGCTCTCGCTTCAGCCTCATCCCATGCCAGAACCGTCCTGGGAAGAGGAACTGACCAGCAAAAATAGAGGAAGTGAGCCTGTCCACATGGAAAGAGCCGCAGCTTTCACAGCAGAAGCCGCTTTAACTGTTTATTCCCCAGAACACGCAGCAGCGGCGGCCCCATGCCGCTGAAACCGGGGCCCAGCCACGTGCCAGCACCCCTGGGCAGAGCCAGCTCAGTGCCACTGGGATCGGGTTCCTGCGGCTCAGCAATCCCGAGCAGGAGGTGCTCTTCCCAGCCTGCGGCACTACGGAGCCTGGGGAAGGACAGGGATGGGGTAGAGGAGGCTGCAGAGGGCCCTAATGTAGATGTTGGCGAGGGGACACACCTGTGCCATGGGCTGGCCCCCATGGGGGGACCTCCAAACCCGCCAGTGCCTGCCCCGGGGTCTCGGGCGGCCTCTTCCCCAAGAGAGAAGGGAGACAAGCATTGCACCGTCCCCCGCGCCGAAACCACGCTGCACCACCCCCCCGCTTCCCCTCCTCGCCTCTGCCGCGGTGGAAAGCCCTGGAGTCGGCAGCAAAGCCCCGGCGACCGGGGCCAGGTCTCACCCCGTTGCGTGAGCGGGACCCCAAGGCCGTGGGGCCGGGTCCCTTGCGTGGCACGAAGGAGCCCGGGTCACCCAGGGGCAGGGGGGATTCATCTGGGGGAGTCACCCAAGCACCGGCCAAGGGAGATTCACACACTGAGATCCCTGGGCGCAGGGAAGAGCTGAAGGTGGGACTTCTCCCTGCCCCGTCCCCAGCAGAGCAGCCTTCATGGGGAGAGGGAGCTTTTGCAATGAGCTCCGGGCACCTCTACTTTCTGCTCCCCGCTCGCTCGTCTCGGCTCCACTCAGTCATTTCTCACATTCATCAATTCTCACTTCTCCTTTCCCTTTTGTAAATTCAACCCCCAAAAGGAGGAACCACCCAGCAGCTGCACCCCCAGTCAGCTCATTTCCCCAGCTCCTGTCTCACCGCTCGGACGTCGGGCGAGGGCCCCGCGCCGGCTCCGCCATGGGCTGGGTGCTGCGGGGAGTCCTGCTCGCCTGGGTGTCGGTGGCTTGGGTGAGAGGGGCTGATCAGCCCCAGGACCTGTCCTCCTCTGCGGGGTTTCTGGCGTGCAAGAAGGCCCTGAACCTCCCAAGTCTGGAAGTCCTGCCGGGGGGGGGCTGGGATAACCTCAGGAATCTGGATATGGGCAGAGTCATCAACCTGGGCTATTCGCTGTGCAAGACCACAGAAGACGGATCTTATATCATCCCAGATGAGATCTTCACTATCCCTCGCAAGCAGAGCAACCTAGACATCAACTCCGAGATCATCGAGTCCTGGAAAGATTACCAAAGCATCACCTCCGCCTCCATCAACCTGGAGCTGTCCCTCTTCTCCGCCATCAACGGCAAGTTCTCCTACGACTTCCATCGCACCAAGACCCACCAAGTGAAAGACCGCGCTGTCACCACCCGAGTGCAAGTCAGGAACCTGGTTTACACTGCCAAGATCGACCCAGGGGCAGTCCTGGACAAGAGCTTCAAGAAGCAGCTGCTGCTGATCGCCAGCCACCTGGAGAACAACCAGACACGGATGGCTGATTTTCTGGCTGAGGTGCTGGTGCTTAACTACGGCACCCACACCATCACCTCCGTGGATGCCGGAGCCAGCTTGGTGCAGGAGGATCAGATCAAGGCAACCTTCCTGAAGGACAGCTTGGCCACACGGACTGCTGTCACCACCTCGGCTGGCGTGGCCTTCCACAGCATCATCGGTGTGAAAAACGAGGAGTCCCTGGACGTCAGCTCTGGCTTCACCAAGCAGTATATGGAGAACCGCACCAACTCCAGGGTAGAGAGCATCGGCGGGACTCCCTTTTACCCGGGCATCACCCTCAAGACCTGGCAGGAGGGGATCAGAAACCAGCTGGTGGCTCTCGACCGCTCGGGGCTGCCCCTGTACTTCTTCATCAACCCCGGCACCCTGCCAGAGCTGCCCACCCCCACAGTGAAGAAGCTGGCCAGGCGGGTGGAGATGGCCGTCCGCCGCTACTACACCTTCAACACCTACCTGGGCTGCACCGATGCCGCCTCGCCCAACTTCAACTTCCACGCCAATGCCGACGATGGCTCCTGCGAGGGTGCCATGACCAACTTCACCTTTGGGGGAGTCTTCCAGGAGTGTGCTGGGCTGGCCGGCCCCGACACCAGCGCGCTGTGCCGGGAGCTGGAGCAGAGGAACCCTCTCACTGGGGCTTTCTCCTGCCCCCCCACCTACACTCCGGTGCTGCTGGGCGTGCAGGAGCGGGAGGAAGGGCACAGCCATCTGGAGTGCCACGACAAGTGCACCCTGAGGATCTTCTGCCACCGTGAGTGCCGGGACGTCTTCTGGCTCTCCCGGGTGCAATTCAGTGCCTACTGGTGCGCTGCGAGCGGGTCGGTGGCCCCCGGCTCGGGATACCTCTTTGGGGGGCTGTTCAGCGCCCACAGTGCCAACTCCATGACCGGCGCCCAGTCCTGCCCCTCGGGGTACTTCCCGCTGAAGCTCTTCGACGAGCTCCGGGTGTGCGTGAGCCAGGATTACGAGGGGGGCGGCCAGTACGCGGTGCCCTTCGGGGGCTTCTTCAGCTGCCAGGCAGGGAACCCCTTGGCAGGGCAGCACCAGGGCACTGCCGAGGACCCCCACGCCAAGAGCTGCCCCCCGGGCTTCAGCCAGCACTTGGCGCTCATCAGCGACAGCTGCCAGGTGCAATACTGCGTCCAGGCGGGCATCTTCACGGGGGGCTCGCTGCCGCCCGCCCGCCTGCCGCCCTTCACCCGGCCCCCCCCCCAACCTGCCGGCCATCAGCACCGTGCTGGTCAGCAGTGGGGATGGGGACAGCACGTGGGTCAGGGACGGGCAGAGCCACGCGTGGCGGCTGGCTCAGCCGGAAGAGGTCCAGCACGTGGCGGAGATGGTGCGGGGCCGGGGGCTGACGGGAGGCGAGGTGGCTGGCGTCACGGTGGCAGCCCTGGCGGGGCTGGCCACCATCCTGGCGACGGTCTGCTACAGCCGCCGGAGGCACAAGGCGAGGGGGTACCGCGCGCTGGGCGAAGGGGACAGCCTGGCCGCCGTGAGCCCTGAGGGCAGCACCGTGCTGAGCGTGGGCGAGGGGTACCAGCAGGAGCCGGAGGGGCCCATGGTGTGAGCGTCCCCCTCCCGCAGTTGCCTTGTGCCCCAAACCCAGGCAGAGCCCCCTGCTCACCCCCCTTTCCAGGGACAACGCTGCGCAGCGCCGCCGGCCCCCTGCCCCTCGCCCCCTGGAGCCGAGGGTCCCCGTCCCCACGGAGGCCCCAGGCTCGCCCCTTCAGGGGCGACACGCGCTCCCGCCTTCCGCCAGATCCCCAAGCTCCCGCCTCGAGCACCCGGGAGGCTCCACGGCCATTCCGCCATCCCTGCCTGCCTGGCCTCGAGGCCGGCTCCCAGGGCCAGCCCGCCATCAGGGCCCACCGCGATCCCCCTCCGCCAGCGCCTGCACCTCCCGGCTGCATCTCCCCGCTCCAGCCGGCCCCGGGGCTCTGCCCCGCCAGAGATAAGCCAGATTCCCCTCCCCTGCAAGCCATGCCCCAGCTGTCCCCCCGCCCCAAAGCCGAAAAAGGAGACCCAGGGCCCTTCAACAAGCTGCTGGGGACGCCGGGGTCCCCAAGGAGAAGGAAACCCTGAGCGCAGCCATCTTCTTCCCCCCAGGCTGGCCCCAAAAAGCCAGGGGCAGCTGTGCAGCCCCCCTCCCCTCCCCTGACACGCAGGACCACCAGCCGGACTCCAGCGCGCCCACCCTGGAGCCTTGCCACTCGTAAAACCGTCGGGTCCCCAACCCCGGGGAAACCACCCCCCCCCCAAGCCCGGAGAGCCCCCCAGCCACTGCCGGCACCCAGGGCAGCGCCAGCAATGGGAACGCTTCGCCGTGCGGGAAAGGAGGGAGCGGAGGGGCCCTGCGGAGACGAGCGCAGGGTTAGCCCCAATTTCTGCCTGCTGCAACCGGAGGGCAACCCCTGTCTCCATGTATATCTATCAGGATAGATATACACACGCATGCGGAGAGGCACGGATCGTTTTTATTTCAGCCAGCAACTAATTGCATAGGCAACACAGCATTAAAAAAGAAAAAAAGTCATGTTGTGAAAAGACTGTGTCACGTTGAGAGGTGTCAGGCCGGCACCCGGGGAGGGTGGGGACTCCCCCTTCCTCCCCCAGATCACGGGAGGGTTCTGCATAGCTCCAGCCAGGGTTTTTCTGCAGTGGGGGAAGCCCGGGGCTCGGGTGGAGGAGAAATCACACTGCTGCAGCTCCCCTGGCTGCAGAGCTGCCCAAAAGGGGGGTTTCCCGCGGAAAGAGGTTTTTTCCCTTGAGGTAGAAAATGACATCCCGTGCTAAGGACGGCTGGGGACAGAGCGGTGCAAAAGGGCGTCGGGGGACAAGGGGTGCCCGGCCCTCCCTCGCTCGCCTGGCCACACAGACGACGAACAGAAGACAACAGAGAGGCCAGGCCGTGCAGGGACAGCGAGTGTCCCCCGCCATCCGCTTTATTGACCCCCCTCCGTGGGGCGGCCGGCTGGGGGTGACGCACCCCCCAGGCCGGGGAGAGGAAAAACAGCGACGACAACAGAACAACGCACAGCAGGACGGGTCCCCCTCCCGTGCCGCCGTCCCCTGGGACAGAGGGCGAGGTGAACCCCAGGAAAAACAGGAGGGGAACACAACAAAACGCGCTAGGAGGCCCCAACCCCCCAGGGAGCAACAGTGCGGGGCTGGGGGCAGCCGGGGCAGCGGTGGGTGCTGCCCCCACTCCACTCTCCAGCCCTGGGGGTCTCGCGGGACAAGGGCGTGAGTGCAGCCAGCCCCACCAGTGGGGAGAGTGCCCCCAGGGCAGCCCCCAAAGCCGTGGGGACCTCCCCAGCGCCCCGCTGCAGGTGGCTCTGAGAGGCCCTGTCAAGTCCCCCAGGGGCTGGCAGGGACCCCAAGATGCCATGCAACCCTCCCCCCCGTCACCCCACTCCCCTCCCCACGCCACCCCCCAGCCCCAAAGCGCCATGCCAACCCAGCCGCCTCCCCCCTCACCCCCCAGGGCCTCCCCGGGGACCCAGCAGGCAGGGGAGCAGTTCCCACCCACACCTGCATCTGGCCCCATGGGGACCCACAGGCCACAGCCCCACCGTGGGGCACCAACCCCCTCGGGCCAGGGGAGCCCCGCAGTAGGGGAGCAGTGCTGCCCCCATCCCGTGTCCCCCCCAAGCGCCACTGGGCTGAGCCCCCAGTATGGCCGCAGCATCGCGTTCTCCCAACCCCCAGGACACCTCCCAAAACGCCACCACCTATATGTACATATATACGACAAAACCCCAAAACACGAGGTATATAAAAATTCAACACGGGGACGCCCCCATACGAACAGTTCAAGGAACCCACTACGGGGGGGTGGGAGACAGGCCAGGAAACGTGCCCCCCCCCCTTCCCACCACCCACCGGCCCCTCCCCGGCCCGGAGGGGAGCGGGGGGCCAGCCCCGACAAGGGCACCCCGCAGGGCACAGCTCAGACACAGCCGAGAGGAGAAGGGGGCACGGGACCGGGGGGCCGGCCGAGGCAGACCCCCCCCCCCACCCCAGACACAGGAGACCAGTGGGGAGGTACCGGACAGGACAAATGAATGAACAGACGGACGAGGGACGAGGCAGAGCGAGGGGGACTCCCGTGGCCCCCGCTCCCACCCAGGCCAGGTCCCAGCCCCAGGGAGGTGTCAGGGGCGTCGGGCCAGGCTGGGACCGTCCCATGGATGAGGAGGGAGGGGGGCCTGGCCCCCCCGAGCCCTCGGCACGGCGGCAGCGGGGACGGGACACCAGCCAGCGGGCACGGCCAGGCCAGCGCGAAGCCCGCGGCTCTGCGGGGGGAGGCTCCCTCCCCGCGGGAGCGAAGGGGGCGGCCGAAAGGACCTTCTCTCGCATTCCCGGCCAGCCTGAGGATGCTCCCCCTGGGCAGGTGCCACCGGGAGCGGGGGGCTCCGGGCGCCCCCTGCAAAGCCCCCAGGTGGGTTTCTCCAGCAGCTTTATCCTCGGGGGGGACAGCAGGGGCACCCCTTCCCTTGCCTCCCTGCCGCGGTCTCAGTCCTTCTCCTGCGCCAGGCTCTCCTCCGTGATGCCCTGGGCCGCGAGCTCGGCCAGGACGTTGTCCAGGTAGTTGATGTCAGGATAGCCGTGGCCGGTGAGGTTGGAGCCGAACTCTGTCTTGTGGTGGATCTCGTTCCAGATCACCGTGTCCGACTCGCCTGTGGTGCTGGAGGTCCCGACGGCGAAGATCAAGCGCCGGTCCCAGGCTACCAGCAGCAGCTTCAGTACCTGTGGAGGGGAGAGATGGGGCAGGCAGCAAGGCAAACACGGAGGCGAAGCACCCGCCTCTGCTCAGGGCACGCCTGATCATCCTGGTATGCCCCGACAACGTGGGCAACCCACAGCCAAGCCCTCCCAGGGAGCTCGGGCTCCCAGCATGGGGTCCCACCCCACCGAAACAGCGGGACCAGGCTGCCGGGAAAACCTCCATCCAGATTTGCCTGCACAAGCCCTATCTGCTTTTCCCCACGCTCCAAATTGCTGCTCACTCCCTCTCCCCCTCGATACGCCTTTGAGCATGCCTCGGCCAGCTCGAGCCGCCCGGGTGAGCCCCTCACCTTTCTGCCCTTCTCGCTGTCCGGCAGGTAGCAGTGCCGGGGGAAGCCGCGGGCGGTGAAGCTCTTCCCGGGGTTTGGATGCTCTGGTCCCTGCAGCATGTGGAGTGGGAGAGGAACAAAACCCTTTTGGAGCTCAGAATGATGCCGCGGGCACAAGGCAGCCCCCTAACCTCAGTGCACGCAGAGCTGCTCGCTGCTGTGCCGGTGGCCACGCTCCAGCACGGTGGCCCTAAGCGCCACCGTCCCCCCTGCCACCAAGCCAACGGGGCCAACGCTTTCACGCGGATGTACCCCAGGCTTCCCACAACATCCTTACGGACACGCAGGTCCCGAGACGTCATTGAACCCAGAGCCCCGAGTCAAGCTGCAGCATGACCCGGCAGGGATGCAGCGGTGACAAGGGCCACCAGCCCCCGCAGGGGACCCCCCGTGCACCCCCCTGGGCATAGGGCCGGGCCGCACCTGCACCCCCGGGGGGATGTTGTAGATGATGCGGATGGTTTTGCAGTCCGAGTGGCCAGGCAGCGCGTGAGGGATGATGTGATACTCCATCTTCCCGGGGGGCTGTGTCCCCGTCTTCACTCCATAGATGGTTTTGCAGGTGGGACACTGCAGGCTCCCATCCTGCGAGCAGGAAAAGAGGGGAACATAATGAAACTGGTGTCCCCCGGCACCGAGCCACACCGGGCACTTCGTCCCTGAGCACCGCCGAACGCCACTTCCATCAGGAAACAGTCATTTCAAAAACACGCAGGAAGCAGGGGGTAGGGCTGGGAGAGTCTGCTACGGCGACCCAGCTTTAACCAAACACCTGAGGTCTGCGTTTCCCTTCCTCATCAGTTTCACGGTCCTCGTTTCACGGCCCTCGCCACTTTCCCTACCTGTTTTGAGGTTTGGGGGTTTGGTCTGTTTCTTTTTTTGTTTGTTTGTTTGTGTGTGTGTTTGTGTTTTTCCCAAGGAGGGAAAGATAATAAATATTAAAAAACCCAAGCAATGTGAAAGGCACTTTCCTGGGAACGTCGAGCACAAGGCCATTTGCGGGGCCCCAGGACAGCCCACCTGTGGCTGGAAAAGCGCTGCCCAGCACCAGACGCCAGGTAGCTCTGCTCAAACACGCAGGGATCAAAGTTCACTGCCACTACCCCTGGGAAGGAAAGCAAGGACGTAAAACTGGGCACAGTGGAGGAAAACACACCCACGCAACCCTGGTTTCTGATTTAGCGGTCCCACAGTGCTTGCTGCTGACAGAAATTGAACTCTCTGTCAGGGCGGGGAGGTCAGAGCCCTCCGGGGCAGCAGGACTCGAGCACGGTCCCGCTGCGGGCAGGTGGAGCTCGGCACACGTTGCTGAGCCGGGGGCTCGGGCGTCCCACGGGGCTGCAGCCTCGCACCTTGTTGCCGTTGTTGTACATGGCGACCAGGCAGTGGAGGTGGAAGACGTGGCCGCATTTCACCAGCTTCCCCACCAGGTCGGGCTTGACGGCCGGCTGGGGCCCCTTGTAGCCGGAGGGCGCAGAGAGACGCTCCATGCAGATGGTGCAGTCCTGCGCGGAAAGGGAGCAGAGGGCTCAGACGGACGGATGCGGCCGGAGCCTCGGCGAGCGCACGGGGCTGATGAGCTGCCCTGCTCCTGCCCAGGGACCGGCCCCCACCCCGGCGCCATGCCAGCGCCCCAGGCCCCCGCAGGGGCCGGCCAACGCGCGCACGCGGCACACGGCCCCTCTTGGGAGCGGGACAGGGACAGGGCAGAGCCATGAGGGGCGGTGGGAGACCCCTGCCCGGAGCGGGGGCATCACCCGTGTCCCCAGTCGCTCCTCCCGGAGCAAAGCACCCCGGGGACACCCCAGCGCGACCCCCGCTGCTCGCACCTCGTCTGGCGGATGCCGCACCTTCTGCAGGTATTTTTTCAGTACCTCCTCCGGGGTCTTGCCTGCGGGAGAGCAGGAGTCAGAGGGGCTGGAGGGCAGCTCGGGGGAGGTCACTGCTGGGGCAGGGGACGGCGGGGACAGGGGAACCAGGCAGGGAAGGGGGGACGGGAACAGGGGCCAAGCGGCAAAGTGCCTCTCACCCTTCTTGGCCTGTTTCTTGGTGGTCTTGCGGCAGGTGTGGGAGATGCCGGGGATGGACTGGATCTCGCTTTTGCTGACAGGTGGGGGGTGCAGCACCAGCTTGGGGGGCCGTGTCAGGCAGACGGGCAGCCCAGCCGCGCTCATTAGGATCCCCGTGATCCCTGGGTGAGGGGGTGTGAAATGGCACCGAGGAGCCAGCGTCACCCCAAACCCCAGATGTTCCCCCAAAACCGCCCCGCCGAGGCTGACTCCCCCGGGCAGGCCAGCACACGCGGGCACCAGCCGCCTCGCCGCGGCCCCATCCTCACCTGCCAGGGCTGGGTTGACGGGGCTGGAGCCGGTGAGGTTCTTCACGGGGACGGTGGGGACCCTGCGAGGAGCCCACAGAGACCACGTCAGGGCCGGCGGCAGGCACCCACGGCCCCACAGCCCCGGGGGCCAGTGGGGGCCAGACAATAGTTGCCTGAGCAACTGCACGGGCCCTGGCTGGAAACAGAGAATCCCCCGACGGGGCGACAGGCCCCCCCCGCCCCACTGCCGCCTTTTCTCTCGCTCTTTAGAAACCCCGCCTGCGTCTCCATTCACGGCCCCTTTTTGTCACCGCTCCCCGGGCCGGTCTGTTGTTTTTTTTTCCTCTTTTCTCCTACGGCCACGTCACGTCGCTGCCGCAGCTCTTTCCCCCCTCCCCTTGGGGCTCTCCTCCATGGGAAAGTTTCCCGGCGGGTCAGGAGCGGAGGGAAGGGGGAGGATGGAGAGGGAGAGGAAAGGGGCCAGGCTGCGACAGAAGGCTGACGGCAGAGCCAGACAAAGGGGAGAAACAGGCTCATTAAATGCCCACTCTCTCGAAAAAAAAGTGTCTTTGGAGGGTGGGGGTCCGGAGGGACCCCTTCTCACGGGGCCTGAATGGCTTTTCTTTGGGCCTTTCGCAGTCCCCCACCCATCCCCTGCCACCAAGAGAAAGAGCAGCCTCAGCCTCTTCATTGAGATGCAGGAGCCACCCCATCCCCGCTCCAGTCCCCAGGCACCCGTGGGGAAGGCGAGGGGCCCAGCAGAGCCCTCCGCCCGCGGGAGGCTGGGGACCGCTGCGGTCCATCTCCACCAGGCTCGGGGCGATAGCACCCCTGCAGCGGGGAGCCCCACGGGGCTACAGCCCCTCCGTGCCCTGGGGAGGGGAAAGAAAATTGCGCGGCCCCTGTTCCCCCCCCCAACTACCCTCTCGCTCGCACGCGGCAGGACTCACCCAGAGGCGATGAGCACCCGGGACTGGGCGATGGCCAGGCGCTGGAGGTGGCTGCGGTTCAGGGTGCCGAGGCCGGGCCGGGATGCCTTGCCACTGCCCGCGCCGGGGGGGCTGGCGGCGGAGCCGGCCGAGCTCAAGGCGGGCGCGCTGGCTGCCTGCCGCCGGCCCCCTTGGGCTGCCAGCGGCTTCAGCGAGCCACGCACCGTGGCCGTACCGTCGGGCCCCTTGGCCCCTGGGGCCGGCGCTGGGGCTTTGGGGGCGGCAGGTGGCGCAGGGGGGGCTTTGCGGGGCTGCAGGGTGGCGGCACCGGGGCCAGCGGCCGACACGGTGGCTTTGACGCTCATGACCAGGAGGCACTGGGGACAGGCGCAGGCGGGGACCGGCGGGGCGGCCGCCGCCCCGGGGCTGGCTGGCCAGGACTGTGACTTGGGCAGGGTGCCCGAGACCAGCGGGTAGACCATGTCAAGGCGGCGGCGGACGCGGCGCTTGCGCTGGGTCTGCCGGTTGATCTGGCCCATGGTGGCAAAGTCGATGACGTAGCAGAAGCCGATGGCGCTCAGGTCCACCCAGGGGTGCTGCTTCTCGTAGGCGCGCTGGATGGTGATGCCCACGTCCATGTCGTAGGGCGTCCACGACCCACTGTCGTTCTCCCACTCCCACACGACTCCCTTGCCCGGCGCCGACGATGGGTCGTAGTAGCTGCGCCGGACGGGGCGGATAGTGCCTGAGGGAGGGTGAGAGATGCAGTCAGACCCTGGCGCCAGCACCCACCCGCGGGCAGGGACCAAAACCACCCCAACCTGCCCCGCCGGTGCCGTTCAGCACGGGGACAGGACGGCTTTCCGGCTCAGCTGTCGTCCCCGCCCTGCCAGGGGACTGGTGCGCCTTGGCTTCCCCAGGCCGCTGCCTGCAAGCCGCCCTGCCACGGCATACCCCAAGGGCCAGGGAGCCGCTGGGCTGCACGCCCACGGCACCGGGGCGCACCCCCAGCGTGACCGCGGTGAGGGAAGGGCAGATTTCACCCCCATCGCTCCACGGTGGCGGCCGCCCTCCCAGCCCCGGCGTGCAGCCGCTCAGCCCTGATGGGGAAACACAGAACCACAAGCTTGGCCGCTCCAACCTGCTCCCAGGAACCTCCCGTGGGAGCGCGACGGAACCAGGCACGTAGGCACCAGACTCCTGCAGCGCCCGCCACGGCCCTGTCTCCCTCTCAGCTCCGGACCGGGATGGGGGAATAAAAGATTTGAGGGGCAGCTCTGACCCTCGCAGCGGTGACACGCGCAGACACCCACGTGCGCAGGGGAGCGGGGCGCGCGCCAGCCCCACTGTCCGCAGCTCCCGAACCGGCCCATGACAAAAACCCAGCCCGTGGCACAGGGAAAATCCTTGCAAGGCCAAGCAGAGGAGTTTGAGCGGGGCCCCGTGCCCGGCTCCTGCTCTCCCGTCAACGAGCGTTAAGAGTGGGATGAGAGCGCAAAGCCTTTGTGGCTTGTATCCTTATTTCTGCTAGGCGTTTCCCACCACTCCCAGTCGACTAGGATGCATTCACAGCACGGACGCAAATTTTGGAAACTCCTACAACGGGGAGAAAGCCTTCCTCCGTGGGGAGGGCAGGCTGCACGTGGCTGGGCTCAGCCTCGGGGTCCCGTCCCCAGCACGCTACCAGTGCCCAGCGTTGTTTGGTCAACGGGTGGGATGAGCTCACGGGCGTCGCTGCCTCCGTGCTGTTCTGCAAAACCCGTGGCTCGGCCCCGCTGCCAACGGTAGGAACAAGAAAGCTCAAAGGGAAGAAATAATACGCCTGCTGCTTCGGCTTTTCACCACGTGTCTTGCAAAGCCCGCAAGAATTTCAGTCCCTTTTCACCCCCACCTCTCCGCTGGGAGCAGCCACCGCGGTTGGTCTCCACACAGGACCACTTCCCACAAAAAAGCGGGCTAAAAAGGAAAAGCTGTTTGTTAGCGCTAATGCCGGGCGCACATCGAGCACCCCACTATGAAGAACGGGGTGCAGCTGCACCCCAGGCGAGCCAGGCCACCCGTCCCCGTCCTGCGGAGGGGCAGCCGGGGGAGAAAAGCCGCCGGCGTTGGCGGCACAAAGCGGGGCCGGAGGGGAGCGGGGCGGTGATTTATCCTAATCCGGCGCGAGGCGGGGAGGGCGGCAGCGGCGGCATGCGGCATCTGGCGGTCCCCGGGCGGCGGTGTGGGAACGCCGCGCGTCCCCCCGGCCCAGCGCGGCCAGCCGGCCTCCCATTCAGCAGGGGAAGAAAAGGGACAATAGCTATTCAGGGCCTGCCAGGGTCGCGACCCCCCCAAATCAGAGCTGTTTAATGACCCAAAATACCAACATCCCCAGCAACCCGGGGAGAGACGGAACAATCCCCCTTTCAGGCCTCCTCCCCGGGAGACAATAGCCCTCAGAGGCTGGCCCCAGCCCCGCCGCAGAGGTCCCTCGTCCCCACACCCTCCGGCAGGGGAGGGTCCCCGCCAGCCCCAGGGCTGCTGGGGGAGGGAGGACAAAGCAGCGTGTCTGGCACCCCGCTGCACCCAGCACCCCCTGTCCCAGGGACGCTGGCTGGTCCCCTTACCGTGGCCATCCCAGGGGGGGACACACACAAATCCCCTGTGCCGACCTCTCCCCCACGGGCACCTCTGCCCCACGTCCCACACACCCCCAGGGCCACACGTGCCCCACCACCTCGGGAATCCCTCCGCACCCCCACCACCCAGGGGACCCCCACGCTTGCTCATTGCCCCCCCCAGCCCTGAATACTCCCCTTTACCTGTCCCAGCCACCACTCTGGGGACCCCCCACCTCCTGTGCCCTCCCTGAGCATCCTCCCACCTGCCTGTGCCCCCACCCTGGGCACCCCCGTGGGCTGCCGTGACCCAGGGCAGGATTTGGCACCCAGACGGCACCGGGCCTTTGGGGCTGATGGCAGCTCAGCGGCAGCACACCGAGGGAGCTGGGCACGGTGGGGCAGGGCCCCGGGAAGGGCTGGCAGGGGACGGGCCGTAGCGTGCGACAGGGCCCGGGGAGGTGCAGCAGGCAGGGGGCCGGGCAGCCGGACCCCGCAGGGCACCGGGACACGGCAAGCACCTGGGGACCGGGCAGGCTGGCGTCACGCAAGCCGGCAGCAGGCAACCCCGGCAGCGTGGGCTCGGGCAGCCAGGAGCAGAGCTGGGCCCTTCCCGGGCGGGCAGAGCAGGGCGGAGCAAGGCAGATCCGGGTGCAATACGGGACCGGGCAGGGCAGGATGGGACCCAGCGGCACGGCCCTGGGCAGCGCGACTCCGGGGCAGCGCTGCGCAGCACCGGACCCGGCAGCGCCGCGCGGCGCGACCCCCCGCCAAGCAGCGGGACGCAACAGGGGACCTGGAGACGCGGGGCGAACCCGCGCCGGCCGGCCCGGCAGGGCAGCCCCGAGCGGGCAGCGCAGCCGGGCCCGGCGCCCGCCGCGCAGCGCGGTGCGGCGACGGGCCCGGGCAGGGCACGGCGCGGGGCACCGCAGCCGCGGAGCGGGGGGCACCGAGCGGCGCCGGGCCGGGGAGCCCCGGGCGGGGGCGCGGAGCAGCGCGAGGCCGGAGCGGGGGGCCCGGCGGTGCGAGGCGGCGCAAAGCCGCGCAGCCGCGGCGGGGCAGGGGCGGGGGGCGGGGGGCGGCCGTCGGGGGGTCCCGCGGGCCGACTCACCGGTGTCCTGGCGGAACTGGTGCATGGACTGCAGGTCGATGATGTAGGGCGCCAGGCGGCGGTCGGCCTGGCCCAGCACCACGCTGCCGCCCGCCCGCGGCCCGGCGCGGGCCACCGCCTCGATGTGGTGGCTGACGGCCGGGCTGTAGGGCCGCCACCGCCCGTGCTCGTTCAGCCATTCCCACACCACCACGGCCGAGGCCAGCAGCATCGCTCCGCCGCGCCGGCCCGCCCCGGCCCGCCGCCTCCCCCGGCCCCGGCCCCGGCCCCGGCCCCGGCCGGCCGCCGCAGACGCCCCGCGGCCGCTGCAGCCCGCCCCGCCGGCACTCGCATGCTCGGCGCGGCGCAGGGCTCTGCCCGCCCCCGCCCCGGGGCCGGCCGCCGAGCGGGCGCGCGGGCGAGGCCGCCCCTCAGCGCCGCGGCGGACCGCAGCGCCGCTCCCCGGGCGGCCCCGCCCCGCCCCGCCCCGCCCCGCCCACCCCGGGCCGCGGGGGGCGGGGCCCGCCCCTGACGTCACCGCGCCCGGCCCCGGCCCGGCGGCACCGGGCGTCCCGCGGGGGCCGGGGAGGGGGCGGGAGCGCGGCCGGGAGAAACCATTCCCGGGGGAGGGGGGTGTGTGGCTCGGCGCGGCTCGGCCCTGCGCCCCCCCGCAGGCCCTGCGCCCCGCCCCAGGCCCCCGCTGCCCCCCGCCCGGTCCCCCGGGACCCCTCCCAGTGCCCCCCGCAGCCCCCCCCGGCAGCCCAAGGACCCCCCAGCGCTCCCCGTACCTCACCCTGCGCCCCCGAGACCTCACTGCCCCCCGTACCCCCACCCGGCACCCCTGAGACCCCAGTGCTCCCCGTACCCCCACCCTGCAGCCCAAGGACCCCTCCCAGTGCCCCCCATACCCCAAACCGAGCCTGCGGCCCAGGAGCTGCAGGGAGACCCTGGTGTGCACCCATCCCCGTGCGCCGCCCCCACCCCAAGCCCGCCAACGAGGAGAATCGGGGTGCTGGGGGGGTTGCACGCCCGACCCGAGGCAGGACCTCAGCCCGGACCCCGCTTCGTGTGCCGTGACAGTGAATCGTGCCCCAAGAGCTTCGACCCCCCCTTCCCGGGCTGCAGCGCCCACGGGGAGCAGCCCGGTGAGCTGCCCTGGCCACGGCCCGTGATGCCAAAAACGGGCTCAAAGCCCAAAATCGCCGTGTGCCTCGAGGGGCACCCGGGCCGTCGCCCCAGCCCCTGCACCCCAGCTCTCCCAGCTGCCTGCTACGGTTTAGTTTCCCTGGGAGGTGCTTTTTGGGGACATTTCACGCAGCTTCAGCCTGGCGTGAGGCTGCGGGTCCTTCTGGCGGCTCCTCCGGCTTACGCGTGCCTTGGCGGCCCCGTGGCTCTGCTGTGCAAACCGAAATCGGTGCAACCAAAACCCGCGTGCTCCTGCTGCCGGTGCGGTGCGGGCGCCTCTGCTTTACGGTGCCCCCCCAGGACCACAGCGGCCAGTGCCGGCCCTTCCCCGCAGCCCAAAAAGAAATTCATCCTGAGCTTGTTCCCGCGCCGGGCCCCAGGAGCAGCATCCCAGGGCAGCCCGGAGCGGCAGCGTGTCGGCCACAGGCGAGTGCCGGCGGCAGGTCCCGCCTCGTTCGGTGCTCCTGTGCTCACGCACCCAGCACGATAATTTTCTTGGACATTAAACAAAACACCCAGCGTCGCCTGGTTCGGGCAGAACTGTATGAATGGCATCCGTGTCCCACGCGCGCGGGTTCCCCAGCGCCGGCAAATCCCCCGGGCCACGGGCCACGTCAGCGCGGGGGCGACTCGTCCCCAGGACACGGGGACCCGGGTGCTGCTGCCCGACGCCGCGGAGCTCCGGGGCGGCTCCTCTCCCGACAAACCTGTTTGCCGGGCGCTGCCCAGCCCGCCGAGCGCCCGCCAGCGGCACTGGCGGCAAGAAACCATTAGGCAAGATCTAAGAAGAGGAAAAAAGGAAAGGAGGAAGAAAAAGGGGGGAAGCAGCAGGCGAGGACTAGCTGGGGTGATGCCAGCTGGCAGGCGCCCCGGTGAGCGAGGGGGAGGTGAACCCCAGAGGTTCAAGCAAAGCTCTCCCTCCAGCTCGCCCTTGGGGCCGCGCGGGGCCGCGCTCGAAGTGCGTTTTCCTGCAAGACGGGAGAGCTCCCGGCCCTTCCCAGGAAGGCAGCGCGGCGGCGGAGAGCCGCTCCTCTGGGTTTTCACCTGCTCCTTTGCGGCAGGCGAGGGCAGCCAAGGCCACAGCAGGGAAACCCGGGGAAATCCTTTCCGCTGGCTCAGGCGGGAGGAAAAGGTTTTCCTGCTGTTAAAAAGGAAAGTGTTGGTGGACATCCCCCCCCCGCCCCAGCTCAGGATCAAAAAGTCAGGAGCCAGCGCTGCGACGCGGCGCGAGACGGCGCAAGGGGACAGGCGACCCGGCAGGACCGGCGCGGCCGAGCCCCACCGGTGGGCGACGGGGGAGCGTACCCTCGCCCGGCGCGGGCGCTGGCGCTCGAGTACAGGCGTGCCCGAGGTCAAGGAGCAGCCTCAGTCAGCTTAAACACCTTTCCAACCCCACAAAGCGTGCCCAACCCGACCACGCGTTCAGCCCAAACGTTTATTTTTTGAAATTAAACACGTCCGTGGGTTGGTTTTGGTGGCTCTTTCCCAGCTGCAATTTGGGAGCACACACACCCCCCCTTCCCAGCAGCACTGCAAATCCTTTCTCTCTCCCCAAAGCACAATCTTGGACGGTTTCTGGTGGGGTTTTAGTTTGCAGGAGGCCATTCGGGGCCCTCGGTGGCATTAGCCACGTGGCTACGACTGTCCTCCCCGCAAGCTCTTAATTTCTGTCTCCAAAATCAACAGCTTCAGTCACCTCCAGCCACCCGGATCAACTCAACTTCAGCCTGCAGCAACGCGAGTCCAAAGGGCCTCCCAGCAGCGAGGGCGCGTGGCCGTCGGATGCCCCGCTCTCGCCAAATCAGTCGACTAGTGATTCTTGTCGGGGCTGCAGCTGAAAAACAGCATTAAAACCCGGCAGGCTCAGGCGTCGCCACCTCTCTGCTGCACGGGGCTCGCTGGCGGGGGAAGCGCGAGACCTGGAGCCTCTCGCTCAGCCGGACCGTGGAGGTTTGGGGTACGGTTTGCTTTTTTACGTTGTTTCTGGTTACGGTGGCCGTTTCAAAGCGTTGCGGGTGCTTTGCGCACACAGACGTGCCCCGCGCCGCGGGCAGGGAAGGGGCGAGGAGAAGCGGCGCTTCACGCTGCGGGGCACAGCCCAGGGAAGGCCCTGGAGCGACGCCATCGCCCACCTTCGCTCCCCATCGCTGCTGCGGCTCCCGGCGCGCAACCGCAGCGCCGCCAGCCTCTGATCGGGAGGGACCGCGTTGCACGGAGCTGCGCCGGGGCCGTGAAGGTCACCTCGTACCCGGGCTGCTGCGGTGGGAGAAAAGGCGTCTGTTCCCCCCTGCTCGGGTCGCGAGGTTCGGAGGCGGGCACGTGGCGTGGGAGGTACGTGCCCGTCTTTGGGGAGGCGAGGGGCAGCGGGCGGGCGAGGGTGCGGGCGCTTGGCCGCTGCTGAGCACGAGGGTACACGGGGAGAAAAGCAGGACGGCCTTAAGCGCCCGAAGCAGACAAGACTGGGAGAGAGAAATACTTGCTGGGAAAGCGACTCGCTTTGACTAACCCGGAAAAAAATAAAGGCCAGAAATTGTTATTCCTAAGTGCAGGGAAGCAGAAACGTTGCAAATAATGCGGTCTGAGCGTCACAGCTGAAGTCAGGCAACAAGCGGCGATGACGAAGGCGTATGTTCGTCCCCTTGGGCATCACCCACAAAAATAACCGGGCAGGGTGGGCGCTGGGGGCCCTGCCGCGGCGTCGCCCTTCGTCCTCCCGCAGCGGCCCGGCCCCCTGCGCCCCCGCAGACGCTGCTGTGCCGGGGCAGGCGCTGTGCCCGGTGCCGCCACCACCCGCCGTGACAAAGCCGCTTTGTGCAGGGCTGGCCGGGCACGTCCCCGGCCTCCTCCCCGACCCGTGCCTCCGGCGCTTCCCCGCGTGCCTTCCCCCTCGCAGGTCAGGGAGGGAGGCAGGGCCGCACCAGGATGGGGCACAACCCCAGCGACCCCTCCCTCCTCGTCCTCCCCCACCTCCATCTCCTTCATCTTCCCCACGGCCTCCCAGCGAGTCCCATCCCTCCCAAACCTCCCAGCCCACTGGGACCGACCCTTCCCTGGGGTGGGAACGGGGCAGCCCAGGCTCTCCGGCGAGGCTGAGACCCACTGTCCCACCTCCCCCAAGAAGTCATGTCACCCCGGTAGGTCTCCCAGCCCTTTTATTCGCGTGGGAGCCAGCAGCCATCACATCCATTCAGCAGGAAAACCACGGCCCGGGCAGCTGCGAAACCTCGCGCCATTCCCCTTCAGAGAGCGAGCGACGCGGCTGGGGCTGTTTGAGCCTCCCAAAATAACCCCTGGAGGCACAAACCTCTTTGCAGAGGGGCTGCTGAACCACAGCCTTCGGTTAAAAGATCCTCTCCATTACCTTGTCTGAGTGGTTAAGAAATCCCCTCCTGATCGTATCCCCCCCCCCGCCCCCAACGAAGCCCCCAAGCAGTTAGAGCAGAAATTCAACGCGCAGAAAACGCAAGTCGGGCGGGAGAGAAGAGTCCATGCGAGGGAGGCGAAGCCTTACGTCCCGCAGCCGGGGGGCAGGTCCCGAGACTCCTTTCACCGGGCGATATTTCTCTGTCCCTTCGCTCCTGCCTGGCCTCCGCGAGAGCCCCGAGGCAGCTGCCGTCCGCCGGAGGCAGCGCCCGGCCACGGCAAGCCGGGCAGCGGCCGAATTTCAAAGAAAAGGCCGGCACCGCCACAGCCCACTGAGGGTCACGGCCTCCGGGCCCTGGGGCGAGCAGCAAAGCTGCTTCCTGGGCGATAATTCCGACCCCCAGCAGGCAGAGCTGGAGCCACCCCCAAGGCTCGCCCCGCCTGGGGAGCCCCACTCCCTCCGGGGCGCAGGGCAGCCCGTGCCTCAGTTTCCCCACAGAGAAAGGGGCCCACAGGGAGTGGCACCAAAAGCGCGGGGGACCCCGGGGTTAATGACATGGTCCCTCCCGTCTGCCCCCCTCCCTGAACAAACCCCTTCGCTGTCAGCAGCCCTCCGCAGGGGCGGGCAAGGAGGCCCCCACGACGCCGCGGTGGGACCCAAGCCACCCTGCCCCGCGCCCGCCTTCAGGGGCTCTCCGCCGGGCTGGGGGCAGAGCTGCCGCCCGGGCTGGGCTTGGCGAGCTGCCGCAGGTCCCGCGCAGACCTGACGGCCCACTGGGCCAGCTCCCGCAGCACCCCCAGGCCCCGCAGCTTCCTCTCGAAGAGGCCGAGGTGGGAGGGCGGAGGGGGCCCGGCCCCCTCCTCGCTGGGGGGCCCACGGCTCTCCAGCCGCAGCAGCTCCTCAAGGTGGTAGGCGAAGGCCGAGACCTGGAGCAGGACGGCCGCCAGCGCCCGGCCCAGGGCGGCGTCGGCCTCCCCCAGCTGCTCCCGCTGCTCCTCCAGCATCTGGGCCAGCAGGGCCCGGAAGGCTCGGTACGCCGCCAGGTTCTCCAGCAGCCGCTGCGTCCCCGTCTGCTCATCCCAGTGCTCCACCGCTGCCGCCGGCACCCCCTCCACTGCCGCCACGCTGGCCGAGGCATCCAAGCCCTGACGCTCCACCTGCAGGGGCGAGAGCAGCCGGGGATCAGCGGCGGCAGGAGAAATGGGGGGAACCCCCACCCTGTGCCCCACCAGCACCGGCTCCAGGGGGCCCCGATTCAGCTCCGGTGCTGGCCGGAGGCACTCGGGGCAGCGCGAGGCCAGGGGCTCAAGGCTTGCCCAAGCATCGCCGGCAGCACCAGGGCCCGGATACCGGTAGCGTTTCATCCCCCATCTCTACCACGGGCCAGAGCCCTCGTGCCCCGGCACAGCTGCCAGAAGCCCCCTGGACCCCCGTAGTGGCGGCCGCCCTGCCAGCCCCGCGGGTGGCCGGAGGGAGCCGGGCAAACTCACGTAGGTGTCCAGGAGGTCGATGACGTCCGAGCGCATCTTCCCAGCCAGGCGGATGCCCCGGCTGCACAGGTCGCGGCGCCGGAGGGCGGCTGACGGGCTCTCTGCGGCCGCCATGGCGGGGGCAGCTGTCACGGGCACCAGGCTCCGAGCGCAGCGCCTGCCCGGCCGGGGGAGGACAATCCCTTGCTGAGCTGGTGCATTCCAGGCGGGAGCTCCGCTCACACGTCCGCTGGCCTGGCTCTCCCCCTCTTCCGCGCCTGGGGCCTGGCACGACACTGCAAATTCCCGCCTCTGGGATCAACAGCGACAGATTATTTCCCTAATTCCCCCGTGCTTCGCCACTCTGAGCGCCTTGCCCGGAACGGTCTCGCCTGGCGGCAACAGGCTCCCAGCCCCGGCTCTGACCCGTTCCTCCCTCCCAGCCGCACGGCCAGAGGAGCGGCACGCTAATCCCCCCGGCTCATGCCAGAGCGCGGGAAACTGCTGCCGGGAAGAGGCACGAAAATCCCAGACGTTGCTCAACATCTCGGCCCAGGCAGCGGCTGGGGCCTGAGCGGGGCAGAGCGCTGCGGGTTGGCCAGCGAGGGAGCGAGGGCAGCCCCGGCGCTGGGGATCCGGCGCCGGCTGCGCGCTGGGCTGCAACCCAAGCCCCGACAGAAGGCTGCAGCGGCCTGTCCCGGCCGCCTCTTGTTCCCCCGGGGCTGCGTGGGACTGGGTCCCCCGGGTCTAACCCCCCTTGCCCAGGGGGTCCTGCCCAAAGAGGGGCTGCAGGCAGGGGAGGAGGCCCCAGCCGCCCCGGGGCACCGCCGGCCACCCGCCCCGGGCGAGCTGCACGCACCAAGACAGAAACAGCCCTCTTGGGTAGTTTGGTTTTTCCGCAGTACGTTTATTTTGGTTACGCGTTACCCAGATTAGGAGAAAATACAGGAGTTGAAAAGCAGTTTCCCTTCAGCATCACAGTACAGCCAGCCTTGCCCCGGCCTGGCTGGGGGCTGCCCCGACCCCCAGCCCGAGCTCCCAGGGCCGGTGGCCAACCCAGCAGCGTCGTTGCCACCTGGTGGCTACTGCAGAAAGCGCTGCCGAGCTCCGGGAGCCCCCCAGCTCCAGCCGGCACAGCCCCCGGCCCGCAGCCCACGCCCCAGGGCCCCCGGAGGGAAGCCCCTGCCCGCGCCGGGCACAGCACCCGCGAGCTCTCTGGGGCGCCGAGAGCAGGCGACGGGCCCTGCGCCCCCTCCGTTCCCTCCCCGGGAGGGGAAAAAAAATAAATACAGGGAAAAAAAATACAAAAAAGTTTATTGCAAACTACTACAATAATTTATTGAAGCAAACTGCATGCGAGTGAAGGAGAGACATCGAGGGGAGGAGGAGCTGCAGGAGGGCTGTGTCAGTTTTCGGGTTTCAAACGGGAGCGGGAAGGGAGCTACACCAGTCTCTCCTGCGTCAGGGGTGAGCAGGCTGTGGTTAGAGGACAGACAGGCAACCGGCCGAGACCAGAAAAAGAAAGAGGAGAGCTACGAGAGGTGTGCATGGAAAGACGAGGCGGGAGTGGCAGGGATCGGAGGTGTCCGGGCCAGGAGGCGAGAGAGCTGCTCGGTTCTGCGTCCCAGAAACGCTGCCCATGGCCAACTCTGCTCGGGGCAGCCGGGCCAGACGCAGGACGAGGCAGCCCCCCTCGCCTCCCAGCCGGGCGCCAAGCAAGCCCTTGACCCAAAAGCGTTTTAGTGCCATTCCTCGGAAAACAAAGCCCCGAGCTCTCCGTTTAGTGTTCTGTGCGAGGCCCTGCCCGCTCCGCGGGGCGCAGGGCAGGGCGCAGGAGCAGCCCCAGCGGCACGGCCCGCAGCAAGGGCAGGGACGACGCGCCCACCCGCACCACGCCGGCGCGTCTGCTACCGGGGGGGACCCAGGCTGGGAGACGGGCCAGCACCCGACGCGGCTCGGCCAGCCCCGCGTCGCCCCGGACAGAAGACCCACGCTGCCGGGGGCGAAGCCGTCAGGGCCGGGTTTGAACACGTCTCATTGTGCCGCTTCTCTTTAGTTTGCGAGGGGAGGGGACCGGCTGGCCACTCGAAAGCTTCCTGCTGGAAATCACAATAATTTGATCCAAGCAAGAAACCGGATCATCCCAACGGAAGAAATTGGATCATCCCAACTGAAGAAACTAGTTTAACACCGTACCACCGTGGACCTGACACGCACTGTCCCGGGTGACCCGCGTTCAGGGACGCTGGGCCCTCGTCCCTGTCTCCAGGAGAGGCTCGTGGCCGCACGCGTCTCCCGCGGGCACGGGAGCCACGCTGCTGCCACGGCACAAGAACGTGGGATGCCCACACCCAGGGCATAAGACACCGCGGTTGCGAACTGTTCAGCCACAAACCGCCCCAGCCCAGAAGCGTTCCAACTCGCTCCGACAAAGATATCGGCGTAACGGGGGAAGGGAGGGGGCAAATCAGGACAAATGGCCCAATAAAAGCCGTCAGGCTTGAGCCGCAGCTGGATTTCCAGGCAGCGCAGGGGACAGAGCGGGTGTTCAGAGTCAGTTTCCTGTAAGAAGTTTCCAGTTAAATGCCACGATTTATCGCCGTTCTGCAGACCCCGGGGACCCGGGTTTGCCGAGCTGCTGCGTGCTGCAGACCAGTTCAGCGGATCCTGCGCTCGGACAAGATGCTTCAGCTCTGCTCCCAACCACGTAAACCCAACCGAAAAACCAAGCAAACAAACAAAAAGCCCAGGTTATTCTTCACCTCTTCCAAAACCACTACGAATTCAAGGCCACTGAATCTGCACGCAAAGTTTCAGATAAGAGCAAAGAGACCCAAGTCTCCACAGCAGACACAGCATGTCCTGTGTAAACCTTCCCAAGGGCTCAGAGCTGTCCGAACTACACCGGCGGGCGACGCTTGAACCGCCGCGCTTCACGGAAAGCAGGGTGTTTGCGCAGAGGAGAGAAGCTTTGAGAGCAGGGCTGCACGACACCCTCCCCCAAAACGGGGGCAGGGAGAGAAGCCGACAGCCCCTTAGTCCCGCGTCAGTCTACCGCCTTGGATAAACAAGCCTGAGACAACCGGACCCAGCCTCTGCTTCTGAATCTTTGTCTAGACCTGGAAAGGAGAGGCAGAGCTGGCTGAGGAGCACAGCATCCCCCAGCAGCAAGCAGCTCACAACTGCCCTAAGTCGCGAGAACAAGTTCCTGGCTAACGATGTTCTTCCCTGAAGGGCTAGGGAGCGAGGGGGAGGCAAAAAGAGCATTAACGCGAGGAGCTCGCCCGACCCGGGAGGGAGGGAGACAACAGCCAGTTGTTCCATCGCTCACCTCGTCCTCCTGCTAAAGCGCTGCTGCAGAGACTCCCGCTGCAGGGAGGCTCTTCTCCAGGGGCTCTCCCTCTACTCTGGCAAAGCTGCGAGAGACATCTGACTCCGGGAGGCTGCCTTCACCTCGGCTCTCCCAGCCGCTCTTACGATGGCACAACGTGCTCGCTAGCGCGAAGGAGCCTACTGGGAAATAGCCTGAACCCCTTCCACCCCCACCCCCTAAGAACATAACTACAAAATACCGACCCTTTTTTAATCAATAAATAAGGAATCTTGTTACCACAACACAAAAACGAAACATGTTCAAAGTGCAAATTACTGTCATCAAACCGGGATGCTCCTCCTTGCCTCTCCCACGCAGGGCTCCCGTAGCCCCCGGGTCTCTCCGAGCAAACATGATCTACGAGCCAGGGCGTTCCCTCGACTGCCTGCCAGAGCCGGAGCAGAGGAGCGCGGTGGGGAGAGGGACGTGCGCTGTGTCACAGCTCACCCTGCTGAGGGGGCCTAAAGTGCCAAGCCAAACTCCCAGCCCCGGGAGGAAGAGTGAGACTGCAAGGACCAGAGTGCAGCGATGCATAGAAGTTGGGACCAGGGGCGAGAGGGAGGCCTAAGAAACTTGTCCAGAGCACATCAAATGCTTTCTAGTTTGCGAGTGGGGCCACGCCAAGGAGCCAGAAAGGCATCTGCTTTGGGGTAGAGCGAAGGGTTTCAGGAGTCCCCCCCCTCGGAGAAATCCGTCGCTCGATCCAGCTCGCTCTGGAAACGGCAGCGTGTGCCTCTTTCTACAAAGGAGCAGTGGGAGAGAAGTGGTTGGGAGAAAGGACGTGCTGTGATCCACGCTGGAGGGGAGCAGACCCTTCGGTTATTTACTAGTATTGTAAGTTTTGTTTAACTTTCCTCTCTTTCAATAAGTGTCTCTTTTTTTTTTTCCTCCTTTTAAATACAGAGTCCGAACTGTCCCAGCACCCGCGTGCTCCCCGCCCACTAGGGTCCAGTGGAGTCTGAATCTTCGATGAGCACCTCCGTGGTGGCTCCCAGGATCTCCGTGTTCATGACCAGCCCCTCCGGGTTCGTACTGCTGCCGCTGCCCACAAAGAGCTTGCCATCAGCCACCAGGCTCACGCGCTCCGCCCCACCGCAGTACGTCTTCGGCATCCCGTCAGGGTTCAGCAGCAGGCAATCGGCCGGGGCGGCGCTTCCCAGGGGGTCGGGAAGAAGGGGGAGGCCCTGGCCGTCGGTGGGCGGCGCAATGGCCTCAGGATTAGTGCCCAGGATGTCGGTGCTGGTGATCAGGGCACCCGCGTTGGCAGCCAGTGCCTCAGCAATAAGCACTTCGGGGTGGCTCTTGGCTTTGTGGGCCACGACGCTGTCCTTCTTCTCAAACTTCTTGCCGCAAATGTTGCAGGAAAACTGGTAGAAGGAGTCCGCGTCATGTTTCTTCATGTGCCAGTTGAGGGAAGCCTTCTGCCGGCAGGTGAATCCACAGATCTCGCACCTGGGAGGGGAGAAGGGGGAGGTCACAACAAAGGGACATCCCCACACTCGCGGGGACAAGAGGCAGCCCAGGAAAACGGCAGGGGCTCGCTAAGGTGGGACGGCACCATAGCTCCGGCTCTCCCCGTTCCATTTGCAGAGGGCTTATGTTCCTCAGGTCTCGCTGAGACACTGCCTCAAGGGGCAGGCGAGGCAAGTGGCAGCCCAACCGCTCCTACAGGCGTGTGTTTAAAGGGAGCTGGGCCACCACGAACGGGTTCCAGCCCCGACTTCAGAGCCGCCCCCGCTCTCGGTGCATCCAGGGGTCCCTCAAAGCAGGGGAGCACGAGACAGGCAGAGGTACTCACTGCAAGGGCTTCTCGCCTGTGTGGATCATTCGGTGCACCGCCAAGTTATGGGAACTCTTAAACGCCCGGGCACAGTACTCGCAGATGTAATCTCTTTGATCTAAAAAGCAACACCAGTTGGAGCGTTACTCTCCCGCGGACCCGCTCCCTTTCCCAGCTCTCACACGTTGCACGTGAAGCTGCCCAAGAAGCAGCAGAACTAGAAGTGCTGGGAGGCCAGCAGGCATAGCAAAGGAGGAGGTGTCCCACAGAACACCACAGCAGTGGATCCGGAGAGTTAAGGTGTGATTAAGAGCTAATTATCCATTCTGACTAATGCTGAAGGACTGGCAAATGAGGATAAAGCTTGGCTTGGTTTATTCCTCCACAGAACCCCCGAGTGATACTTGCCAGGGCACGAATTAAAAACTCTATAGCCCATTTCCTTCATTTTCTTAAAAGATAGTAATCCAGAAGGAGATAATACCCTGCTGCTGCCGCAAGTCTATGCCACCTGCCTTGCCTTCGCTCTCCCCAGCAGTCCTAGAGGCTTTTCCATCTTTTTCCCTCTGTCCGCTGACCTGAGCAGGACTTTGTATCTATTTCCCACCCCCCTGTACCTGTGTGGTGTTTGGCATGCCGCAGGAGCTGTTTCTGGAGTCGGAAGAGCCGACCACAGGAGGGATGAGGACACACGTATTTTTTCTTCAGCAAGTGCTGGTACTTTATGTGATGCTACAAAGGAAGAGCAGAAGGTTGTAGACTCTCTCTTTACAGGGCTAAGAGAACAGCTGAGAGACATCGATCCCAGACGGCCCCTCGGCAGGCCACCAGACTCCGATCCCTGACAGGACACCCTGATACCACGAGCACAAAGGCTTTGACCTCCATCGAGAGAAGACAGACAAACGAATGCGTACATCTAGCAACGGGACAGAGACAGACGCGGCCACAACTGGCCGCAGTTGGTTAAGTCTACCAAGACGACAGCGTCAGAAAGGAGTGCCCCCGCGCCAGCGGAGCATTAGCTGCCTGTTCCAAACCGCCCTTTCCCTGCCCTCACACACGCCACTCGGGAAGCAAAAAATCTCCACCAACCTGCAGGTAACGCGGGTGAGCCAAGACGGTGCCGCAGCCTTCCATCTCGCAGCGGACATACTGTATCGGAGGCTTCTTCCTAGAAGTCAGTGAGGAAACGGCAGAGCGGTGAGCGGTGCAGCTGAAGCCAGGGCAGCAGCAAGACGAACGCGCGCGAGCGCAGCTCGGTGACGCGAGCGCAAAGGATTACTGCTCCAATACTCCCGTTTGGGCTGTGCCGACGGCGACTCTGTCCGAGAGTTCCCCCCACTCCTGGCACTGCCTGAGGGCTCTCACCAGCGCTGAGAAAACCCCGGGAGACACAGAGTTCCCAGAACGTTATCCCCGGGCAATGCCAGGCTAGGGATCAACTCAGAACTTGGGGGGGCTGGTTCAGTTGGAAGAAATCAAACCCACACCTACAGGGAGAAGGGGGGGAAAGGAGGGAAGTCAGGGCATGCTGCTATTTTTTTCTTTTTTCCCCTTTAAGGCAGATTTCTGTACTGCGCAAGAGCGATGGCTTTGAGACAATCATCATCTCTGCAGGACACAAGGGAAGCAAGCCTTCAGAACAGAACTGAGCAGAGGGGATCCCTTACCTTCTCTTGGGCAGCCGTGGGCTCTTGTCATCCTTTCTCCTCCTTCCCCTCCTGTAACAGGGTTACACAAACAGAATTGAGAGCAGCTCCTTTACACTGGCAGCGGGCAGAGTTTCTGAAGTGTGTGCTCCAAAGCAGGAGCACGCTACAAGAAATACTACAGAACCCTTTATGCTTTTAGGCTGAAAAGTAACACTGCACCTGGCAAGTCAGCTGCTCTGGCAAGTCAGCCACCTGCTCTGGATCAACGCGCCTGGAGAGTTTCTAAGGAAACGCTCTTGTAACAGACAGGCAGGTTCCCGAAAGAAGTTAAGTAACCAGGCCCCCACGCAAATCGTCCCTGCGTTTTACGGAACTGCTGCACCCCAGAGCAGACGGCTCCCTGCGGAGCCGTGGTCCCCACGCTTCCAATACCTGGGTGACGCTTTTTTCCGCACGACAGTTGGTGGCACGTGGCAGACCTCAAACCACCCTGCCTCTGCCACAGCCAGGCTGCGGCTGCGCGACTGCCTGCTAGGTCTCGCGTACAGCACGCTTTTGAACGTGGCTGCCCAGCTCAGGTGTGTCTCAGCCCGCCACTCACAGCCGTGCGGGTGCCGGTAAACAGGCACCGGCCAGCCACAGCCCAACAGGCCGCGGTCAGGAATTACCGACTCTTCCGTCACGATGGAGCGAGGAAGGGCTACTTAAAAAAACTCAACCAGGCATCACACGCTTCACGGTTTTTTTTCTTTTAAACCTGCAACTGCCCAAACAACTTGTGACCTTATAATTAAATTCATCCCTTTCCAGGCTGCGCATCAGCACAGGTTTCTGCTGCAGACAGTTAGCGAGCTATTGCCTCATTAACTGCAAGCTTGAGAAAAATCAATCGAGTGCAAGTTGGAGGCAGATTCAGAGGAAGGCAACATTCTTGAGAAATAAATGCTTCATGTGGTTTGCTCTCACAACCCCTCCCATTTCCTAATGCATTTTTTATAAACATGTAATTTTGCCAACACAGTCCAGAGCTGACGGTGCACCCCGCTCCGCTCTGTTGGGTAACATTTCATACCACGTGAAAAACATCAGTCTGCATGACTAGGAAGAATGGGATTAATGATCTAGCAGCTATTTTACAGCCCTCTGAATTAACTACAGCAGCTTATACATCTGTCAGGACAGAAATCTCTGCTCCCTCCGAGCAGACCTGTGCTTACACGGAAAACGCACCCTCCCAGGCAATAGCTCTGCCCAGGACATCGTGCCTGCTTGATCCTATTGCTGCAGAGACACTCGCAGTAGATGGATGGAACGCTTTCCTAGACTGTACTGAGGCGTCTTTATTGATAGCAAGAGCGCGCCAGTAACACGCTGAACAGGCACTCAGCATTCAAGCCAAGCCTTCAGAAGAGGCACAGGTTTCATTATGCACAAAAGTAGCGTCTGATCCAAACAACACAACCACAAGCCTCAGAAAGCCATCTCTAACAGAAAAAAAAAGTTCTCAAAATATCAGCGTCCTTACTCCTCTCCAGTGTAAATCAGCTCTGCAGCAGCTTACAAACAGCAAGAGAAACTAAAGCGAAGGTGTGCAGAGCCCCCGCCGCAGACCGGCAGAGGGAGCCCCATTTGTTCCAATTGCTCACAGAGGAGCTAAAGCACAAAACCTGCTTTTTTTCCCCCACACTATCCCAAAGAATGGCTTCGACACAGACACACAAATCCAATCTACCTCAGTTGCTAGAAGGAAAGCTTCAGGTGGAGTTCCAGTGACAGCATACCCAAAGGTTTTGAGTCTCCACTCAAAGCGCTGCTGACTGACGAGGTAGCAGAAGTTTGGTTTTATGTCTCCCAAACGAGGGAGAACACAGCTGTTCTTCCTGAGCTCTCGTGCGTTAGTCCCAAAGGTACAAAGAGGACACTTCCACACGACACGTACAAAGTGTTCCCATGCCCGCCTCTAGGCACACAACGGAGGAGAAGTTGCCTTCTCAGACTGGCTGTCTAATAGTCTCATCCGCTTCAGACGTCACAACAGAAACCAATTTTAAGAAATCTCTAAGGTATTTCACACTGAGCGGCCATATCCAGGTAGACTGACTGAACTACAGTATGGAGAAAAAACCCTCAACTTAAACTAAATGAAAAGACCAACCCTTTTAATTTTCCTTGCCGAACGCGCGCAAGACGCTAGGAGGCAGGACTTCTACCAGAACAAAGGTTCTGCCCTGTTATCTTTCGGGCCCAGAGGAGGAGGGGGAAAGCCAACAACAACAAACCACTGTTGCACACTGGCAAGAACGCAAAATACACAATACACGCTGCTACGTAGAACTGCGGAGTTTTACTCACTTCCTTGGTGGTTCTTCATCTTCCCGAAACTCGCTCTCTTCTTTCACCTCTACTTTTATCTCCTTCTGTTTCTCTTTTTCCTCCTTCCCCTTGCTAGCTTTTCTCCTTTGCTTTGGCGCTTCCCTACAAAGATACAAACACAACATATTACTCTGACACTCTTCCCGCTGTCTGCTTTTTACAAAGATTTAAGCAAAAACTGGATGGCAGTTCAGGCCTATTTATCAAGTCCCGCTTCTAAGCAGAAGTATGAACGAGGAGTAAGGAAGAACCCGGCAGCCAGCAGGGCTCTACAGGCTTTAGTCCTTCAGAGAAGGACACTGCTGATAGCTGTCGGCAGGACTTAGAGAACACTGTGTCCGACGGGAGCCATTCCACCTGAGCAACTAGCACAGGTTCTTTGGGTCGAGCTAAGCTCGCTCAACTAAGATGTCACCATTTTTTTGTTCGCCTGAAAACACAGTAAGTACGTAATCCAATATACTTCTCTAGATGGGGCTTGTAGGTTTCATCTCTTGGATCATCTTTGAAGGGAACTTCTTCCTCACTGATGAGCATCTCCTCCTCATCATCGCTGCTGAGAGAAAAGGAGAACAGAGGACTTTAGCAGCAACAGCTTAGGCACTACTGCAAGAATATTCATGCGTCATCCCCTAGGATGGGAAAGACACGATTACACAGCACTTTCTCATCCAGCATGACTGGGGAAAGCTAACAGCTTGCACTGACTAAGGAGCACGATGACAGCCAAAACAGGCAGGCCAGGCAGAGCGGTCTCCTCTTGTGAACCCACCTAACTGCAGCATCTGCTCCTGAAAGAATAAAGCTACCAGCCGAAATGCCCAGATCAAATCTCACTGTCCACTTCTCTGCAGTATCTCCCGATACCTGCAGTCCCGCTGCAATCCAGGCTGAAAACGCAATGGTCCAGGACTGAAAACGGCTACTACCCGTCCCATACAGCCTCTCACAGAAGCACTTATTTTGAAAAAAATTGTGCACTTATTTTCCCTTCTCAAGACACTAAACAGGAGAAATCATCACAAAATAAAGAAGAGTTTCCTACCTGACTCCAGCCGGAGACTGATGCTCTTCTGTGACCTCTGAAAGGAAAAGTCACCATTAGGTTTCAATCTGTGTTCGCTGCAGTGAGCTCATCTCTCTCAACATACCTCCGCCGACATTCAGTGCCAGGAGCGCTGGTGGCAGAAGGCACTCGTGACCAAGCGGCACCACGCCTGTACCAGCCACAGTCCGCGTACAGCTCGCAAGGTTATGCCCTCATCCAGCTCCCTCCAAAGGGTCCCAAGACCTGACTATCTCCAGGCTCTTTCATGCCAGGGCGTCCCACGTACCGTATTCCAGCTGGTCTGTGTTTGGCTCTGACTTGCAGACGAGCCGCAGGGAACCAGTCTTGGATCTGGAGGCACGCGAATTCTCGGTTTCACGCTGGCGGGCCGCGGCGGCTGACCTGCTGCTGCGCCAGCTCCTGCTAGGCCTGGCTGTGCTGACGGGAGAGCCGTGGCTGAGCACGCTGGAAACCTCCTCCTCTTCCTTCTCTTCTTTGAAATCTGAAACACCCGTTGCGATCTCTTTAGTAATAAGAAAAAGCACGAATCCCACCGTTAGTTCACACTCCCCTCTGTTGCACGGCGTTGAATAGCGTAACTGCCCGTCTGCTCCGACGGGGAAACCACCACCCCGCAGACGGGGAGCGTAGCTCCGCCACGCCAGACAGGACAGGCCCCAGGGCTGCACCGCAGCAAGCCCTCATTTACAACTCTCATCGCATTTCCCGCCGCCTCTACGTAAAGACACAAATATTTAAAAACAGTTTACATTTCCCTCCGATAAAGGCTTGTAAGATGATTACTTGCTGGCTCTGATCTCCCCTAAGCGCTACAAGACAGACGCTCAAACCTCAGCAACTGCTTTATGAAAGACTAGCTTCGAAATTGGGCCACACTACAAGTTGTGTTTGGAGAATCCCCCAAACACACATTTAATCGGAATTGTACACCTGGTAATAACCCCGAGGAATCCGAGCTGGATGTTCCTGGTCTTATGCTAGAGCAAAAAGCATCACAAGCACTGTTAGCCTGAGGTCTCTGCGCTCACCGAGAGCTTCCACAGGTGGTTTCTTGCTGGCTGATCTCCAGATATGTTTTGGCAAGATAACAGAACTGGCTAAAACGTCTGTGTGAGTAAGCTCATCCCTTCAAAACTAAAACTCCCAGGTACAGTTCACTCGATCTCACTTTTTGGTGCTTGCTGTGACACTGGGCCTTAACGAACTCAAATGCCTTTTGAAATTTCACAAACGATGTGCTGAAGAAATTAATTCCGAGCAGCCGGCCACGCTCAGTACCCCAGGTTCGCCACTGCTTAGTACACAAAGCCGCCTGCAGCGCTCCGCGGGGCCCGTGCTCGAGGCTGAGCTCTGACCCGCTCCTTTTTACCCAAATGCATTTACGCCGCTGCCCGGTTTTGGGCGGGTTTCGGCTGCCCAAGCACCGGCCAGCAGTACCCCGAGATGCCCGGGCGTTTATCAGGCGCCTGCTGGCCGGGTCAGGACAGTCCCCCAGGGACGGGCTGGGGAGCAGCTCTGCTACGCTGGGAGTCCCAGCGAAGCGCAAGCTGCGTATCGAGAGCCAGGAGCGTGCCCCGGCAGCGAGGGAGGTCCGCAGCCAGGAAACAGGGACGCTGCGGCTCCCCTTGACTCGGCACCCGTTAGACCACGTTTGGGTTCCCCCTCCAGCTTTGGGCTCCCACCACAAGACGGTTGTCCACACGTTCGAGCAAGCCCAGAGGGGACTGCCGAGATGGCCGGGGGCTGAATCGCACAGCCCGCGAGAAGCGGCCGAGGGAAACGTGCTCGTTCAGCCTGAGGAACAGAAACCCGGGGGGACACGACAGCAGCCTCCCGACGTACAGGCAGGTTATCAAGCAGCCCAAACCTCCCTGCCGAGGCGCACAGCGGGGAGAGGAGGGGCAGCGGTCGCCAACTGAAGCAGGGAGGCACGTCTGGGATGTCCCCAGGGGCACAGCCAGGCCTGGAAGAGGGGCCCAGCAAGGCTGTGCAGCCTCCACAGAATCACAGAAGGGCTTGGGTGGGAAGGGACCGTTAAAGGTCCTCTAGTCCAACCCCCTGCCATGAGCAGGGACACCCTCAACTAGACCAGGGTGCCCAGAGCCCCGTCCAGCCTGACCTGGAATGTTTCCAGGGATGGGGCATCTCCCACCTCTCTGGGCAACCTGTGCCAGGGCCTCACCACCCTCAGCGTGAAAAACTTCTTCCTTATATCTAGTTTGAGTCTACTCTCTTTTAGTTTAAAACCATCACCCCTTGTCCTATCACAACTGGCCCTGCCAGAAAGTTTGTCCCCATCTTTCTTACAGGCCCCTTTAGGTACTGGAAGGCCGCAGTAAGGTCTCCCCGGAGCCTTCTCTTCTCCAGGCTGAACAACCCCAACTCTCCCAGCCTGTCCCCATAGCAGAGGGGCTCCAGCCCTCGGATCATCTCCGTGGCCTCCTCTGGCCCCACTCCAGCAGGTCCATTTCCTTCTTGTGCTGAGGCCCCAGAGCTGGAGGCAGCACTGCAGGGGGGTCTCACCAGAGCGGAGCAGAGGGGCAGAATCCCCTCCCTCGCCCTGCTGCCCACGCTGCTGGGGATGCAGCCCAGGGCACGGGTGGCTTTCTGGGCTGCGAGCGCACATTGCTGGCTCATGTCCAGCTTTTCATCCCCCAGCACCCCCAAGTCCTTCTCGGCAGGGCTGCTCTCCATCCCTTCGTCCCCCAGCCTGCATGGATACCGGGGGTTGCCCTGACCCTGCTGCAGGACCCTGCACTTGGCCTTGTTGAACCTCGTGAGGTTCACATGGGCCCACTTCTCAAACTTGTCCAGACCTGACCGGAGAAAGCCCTGAGCAACACGATATGAGCTCTCTGTGTTAAGCAGCAGGTGGGACCAGAGAGATCCTGAGGTCCCTCCCAATCCGAAATCTCTAATTTTACATCAAGCCTTTTGAACCAAATGATCCTTTTACTTCTAGCATGTAGTTTGCTTTGCGCACCCCATTCCCCAATCCTTGATTAACAGGGTGGCAATAATCAACATTTGACTGAAAAAATCTGACTGGAATACAGGACGCGAGGCCTCACAGTGTCGCTGTAAAACAGCGGCCAAGTCTGATGACTTGCGTGTATAAAGCCCACTTCAGCGTCAGAGCATCAGCTGCGCCTTCTTTTTGGCTGGCCCACAGGTGAACTATGACTGCTTTATGTTTTTAGTCCTAATTGTGAACATCCTCAGGTTTTTTGAATGCTAAATCGACTCCAAAGACACTTGAAACCATTCTCTAGAAATTTGCCCCTCGAACGCTACCATGCTACCAGCGTTAGCGCACACTGCTGCTCTTGGAAGGGGTTTATTCCCTTGGAAGACCAGGCATTCGGCTGACGTCTTAGCAAGAGCTACTATTTTAAAGATTAGACTTTACGGAGCTGAAACAGACCTCCCTCAGAACACGTTTCTGCAAAGTACACCGCTCACCTAGCAATTTTGCTTCATTTCTCTGAAGTGAAGGTGTTTAATAAGCCTTTCCCCATGATTTCTCCTTTTTACTTCTTCCTCTACTTCAGCATGCTTATCTAACAGATTCATTGCATTTTTACATACTACGAATACCTACGTACCTCAGGAAAAAAACACAGCGTTAGGAAAAGCATCAAATACTTACTTATAGCAACAGAGCGCTATTAGTTGAAAATCCTTATAATCCTAGACCCTCCCGACAGGGGACGCAGGTGCCTACACGAGGGTCAGAGCTGCTCCAGGGACCCTGTAGCTGCAAAGCATTCAGCTGCCCTAGCAGCGGGAGTCAGCACTCCCCGAGGCTTTGCCCAAAATCTAAAATTGCAAAAGAAAAAGGCCTAGGTTTTTAATAACTTTTATGTCTTTCCCACACCCAGATTTCCTTTTTCCTTCACAAAAACAGCTTTCTGATGAATCCAGCCTGCCTCTCCAAAAACAACAACTGCCACCAAACCAGAATAAGAAAAAACCCCAAACACTAAGTGCAGAGAGAGCGACTGGCCCAGGGAGAAAAGCAGCACGTCCCCCTCCGCTGCCTTCTTGTCTAACACCTGACGCGGCACCGGAGGTAACCACGAGTCCGGCACTGGAGGCGTTGCAATCTTAATTGTGTCTGGGGATTCCTCCCCAAACATCTGGTGTTCGGCAGGAAGCGACAGGACTCACGTCTGCCTTTCGGCGAGGAACACGGCTGTCCTCCTCTCTGCCTCACCAGCGGAAGGAGGCAGGAGACGCCCGCCTCTCCCAATCGACTACGCAGGGACCTTACGGTTATTTTCAGTCCTGTCTGGGGTACCGCACTGAGCCTGTTAAAGCCAGGCCCTGTGGATGAACACCGCGCTGCCCCTCTGCTCTCACAAACGCCTCCCCGCAGAAAGCCACGCTCCTCAGTCGGCAGGATTTGGGTAATGGCACAAAGGAGCAAGAGGAACGACATAGAGGGAGTAAACATTGCTCTTACAGATAATCAGGCTCTGCTCTTCCAACAAAACAAGATGCTGCTTGAATGTATTGAGACTGAAACATAGGAAAATTTTAATTAGAAAGGCTGTAGTGAATTCTGCATTTAAAACTCTCTAAACTTGTCAACACCACTAGCTCTGGCTAGCCGCGATTTCTCTGGAAGGTTCCTGCGCTCCCAGAAGACGCACGGAAAACGGATTACAGGCCAACATCCTGTTATTTCGTTGCAAGTGTCAACAGTGGTGATGGACACCAGGTCACAAGAACTCGGACTGCAGGAGGACAAAAGAATACACGAGACACAATAGGTATCGAGGCACCCCCGGCGCAGAGCAAAAAGACGCACCGAGCATTTGCTGTTCAGCTCAGCTGCCGCAGAACGCGTTACGTGCCTCTTCTGGCAGAGCCCGCCGGCCCGTCGGCACACGCGGCCTCAGACCGAGACCCAGCGCGGCCGCCTTTTGCCCGAATCAGGTTTCGTGGAGAGCAGGCGACAGAAGCTACGACTCGGCAAGACGAGCCTGCCAAGGAACGCCCCCGTGCCCACGCTCCCCGCGACCCTCCGTACCGATGCTAACTGCTACCCACCTCAGCCCCTACCCTCTGCAGAGGGCGGTTTCGGGAACGGCGTGGGTGCCCGCATCATGCAGGAGGGACGGGGAAAATCCCCTTTCCGAAGTCCTACCAATCCTTTTGATGTTTTGCTCTTGGGGTTCTTCCTACCTTGAACTCGCCCCTTAAGCAAGTCACTTAATGACAAACAGCTTTCATTCCGAGGTACGTTCACCATTCTGCTGATTCTTCCCAACGGCCTTTAAACTTAACAGTGTCCAGGGCAGAAAACACGTACGGATTTGAGTGATGGTACACGAGAGGCATCAAATGTCCTATAATCTTAAAGTTTGTGAAGAAAACACCAGTCACTGGGCGAAGGGACAGGAGAAGGAAACCTGGGAGGAAATTAGCTACGAAGTTGTAGCTCTAATTGTTTAGACAGCCCAAAGACAAGACTCCGGGCACTGCTCTGCTGCTTAACAGAGCTTACCCCAGCAGCGCTCCCCCATTCCTCAGCGTGCTGGTCAGCACACGTTCCCATCTCGGACGCGCAGCAGAAACGTGTTCTCATTCACACTAACGCTGCTCTGGAGCACTGCACCCAGGGCTACCAAACCAGAGGAAGAATCTCTGTCTCGGAACCTGTATCATATTTTTCTACATATATCAGCGTCACCACGAACCGCAACAAAAGAGAGAAATACCAAAGTTGTCCACTGTCTCCCAGACCAGGAGAGAAACTCACCCTCGCGAGTCTCAGTTCCTCCCCGCATCGTAACTCCGCTTTGCGGGCAGGACACTCGCAGGAAGCCACGGAGACCGGCACTCGTGCTTCCTCACGCTTTGTTTCTTGCTTCACCTACAGCCGCGTCGCTCCCCGGCCCCACGGCATTTTCTTTATAGGAGACCGTTCCAAGAACAGGGCGCTCACTGCTGCTTTTTTACATCGCTGGATGCAGCGAGCATTAAGAGCGCGTCTGGGTAACCGACGGCAAGCCGACAAGCGCCTGAGCAGTCAACGCGCACATCCCACAGCCGTGTCTCCCCAACCTTCTTTCCAAGCACCGAAGGAAAACAAAGTCCCAGGCACGTATCAATTACTCATTGCAAGGAGCAGAAAGGGAAAGTCCAAACCAACTGCGTTTACTTCCTGAAGCAGCAGCAGCAGTTCCTTCACCACAGGACTTGCACGATCACGCTGTGTCTGTCCACCGCTCTCCTCCTCCCCCCGACCAGCTTGCGGACGCAGTGGCAATGCCGCTCTGTATTTCGGGAAAGATAAGCAGGTAGCCGGAGAACGGAGACCCGAACGACCGTCCCCCGCAGGAAGGGCGCGCGGAGGTAACGCCAGCGCAGATGTCACCTGGCAGTGCCGGCAGCGCTGCGGGAGGTCCTGCCGTCCGCGGGTTGCGCCGGGGCCGGGACGGAAGCGCTCTGGAACCGGCGCTCCCGGCTTCCGCTGCTCACAGTGCAACTCGAAGGCTCGGCACGAACCGGCCTTTTACAACCGGGGCACTGCTACGCACCAGTCCTGCCGCACCGGCAGCTCAAAAACCCGCCAGTTACCCTCAGAACTGGAGTTGTTTGGTGCTCCATATTTACTTG
The DNA here is from genome assembly GCA_009819775.1 of Phoenicopterus ruber ruber. Taxonomy (NCBI): domain Eukaryota; kingdom Metazoa; phylum Chordata; class Aves; order Phoenicopteriformes; family Phoenicopteridae; genus Phoenicopterus; species Phoenicopterus ruber. Next base: position 72,903,279 of record CM020219.1, on the reverse strand, counting down.
TACCAGCCACACTTGTTCGGATGTTCCAGCTTTACTTCCCAGCCCCTTTCAGCCTGCAGCCCAGAGGCAAGCTTGCTGCAATAACAACATTCCTCTCTTTTCACATCCCAGCAGCAACACATACCCACGCCACTTCATCTATCCCTGATGTACAGAAAAATGAAACTTTCAACCGTTACAAATTAACAGCTTGTTGATCACTAACAAGAGATTTTCTAAACTTTGATTTATAAAGCATTTGAAAGCATCTTACTAACCCTGCAAAGTAGACGCTTTCAGAAAACACCCATGTACGATTAAGTGAAAGGAAAATAAACTATGAATTATTAAGTTACAAAACAACTATTACGAAAATAACTGCACCACAACATATATACATCTCAGACCGCGACTTAGAGTTAACGTACTAACCATACAACAGATGAGGCGCTGAACATATAATTTTATAATGGCACAGACAAAAATGAAACTTGGGAAAAAATTCCTAGCGTAAACCTCTATCCACATGGCTTCCACCCCTCCAGGAGCTGTGGAACTGCCCATATGGGACCCAGGAGGCAAAGTAGGTTTGGGCAATCCGAGTTATTTAAATTCAGCACATTTTTATATGGTTTGATTTCAAGTAATGACATTTCTCTCTCAAAACACTGACAAACTCCTAAGGGAAAGCAGTCGTTACCAAAGAAGCACGAAGCTGTAAGAATACAAATAATGAGGTATAATGCGAGTTACCTACGCTACAAAACCATTTTGTACAACTTGAGTCTTACAGTTTTCCATCTTTTTTTAATCTGTGGAACCTTACAGGCTGTCTAGCAGTTAGGAGCGGACTGCCGCAGAGCCAGCTGGCATTTCCCACCCACCTCCTTGCACAGACCTCGAAGCAGCGGCTCTCCAAACTCCCCTCGGCCTTCAATCGCAGCTCGAAAGCCGCCGCGGCGGGCGCACGGCTGCAACGCCAGCCGCCCACAGAGCGCGTCACAGCAGCCTCGTATGCAAAGACCGGGAAAAGAAAAATACGACGGAACAAATCACCAAGATAGTTCTCCGCACGCGTGAGTATCTAACAAGAGTATTCCACGCACGACCCTTTCTAACGCGCGGTTTCTATAACCGTGCGCTGCAGAAGCGTGGAAATGCTGCTGGCACCATCCTCCAGCCCACGCTGTGCAAACCCCCTTTGATTTGAGAACGGGCTTCCAGGAGGTGACTCTCCGCGCACGTGGCACTACATCACTTTTGATTTAAGTAAATAAAGGCTTCGTGGGGCCCTGCTTTACCTCTCCGAACTCTTCTTTCCACCTCTTAATAGCACTGCTCCACAGCTGCGTGCCCACCTGCACTTCAAGAATAACATCGGATCTCATTCCCATCATTGCGGAAAAGCGTCAATACCAACGTAAAGTCACAAGATGAAAACATGCAAGAAAAATAACTTGCGCAAACAAGGGTCCACATCGAGTACGTTCCAGCTGCGTGCCACGAGCGGAGCAGCATTAGACACGGAGATTCAGTACTCCGAGTGCTCATTCATGGCATATTATGTTTGCACAAATGCTTCCAACCGCACCCTCTTTCTTCTTACTGCCGGAGAAGTGATCTTCTTGCAACCTGCAGCCCTGAAACCTCGAAGACAACGCACACACGTTCTGGGAAGGCAGTCAGGCAGGGGCACCGCCGCCAAGCACAAACCTGGCGTCTTTGTGTTCAGCCACTACTCCAACCCCCCGTCAGAACAGCTACACAGCCCGTTTTTTCAGCTGTAATTGACTGAAAGATCTCATTCAAACTCTTAAAAGTGGTTCCGAAACAGCAGCGGCAGAATCTTACAAAAAGGCGGACAGAGTCGGAAACTGGTCTGGGTGCAAAATTAAATCGGAGAAGCAGGTTTTGTCTGACGGCTGACGTGACTTTCAGTCACGGTAAGCACCGAATTTCCAATTCAGCGATGGAAGGACATGAAGTGTATTCATTAAATCTATATTCCAATAATTAAAATTATTCAGGCCTAACTAAAATGAAAATTATTTCCGCAAGAATATACAGCGGCACGGGAAGTCAGATGTGAATTACACTACACAGTTTGACTCTAACTACATGAATTCATTTATAAGCCGAGATTAAATGTTCTACTTATGTAACTAATATTTCTATAGACGCACATCAGGGAAATATTGCGATTGCATGACTAAGCAGACAAGACAGGAAACCCAGCCAGCGCGGCTGACTTTGCGACTGCCTTCGCGCACACCAGCACGGTAACAACCGCGCACCGATCCCGACACAACGCACACCTTCGACTTTAACCTTCCCACAACCTTCCCATCAGACTGCGCAGCCAGACCTTTGTGCCTGCGCTCCCAAGTCGACGGGCAGAAAAGCCCTCTGATCCCACGGCACCCACAGAAGAACGTAAAACTCAGCGAGACACTTCCACCGTCGCAGCATCTCAGTCATAACCGATGGCGCAAATTTAGCCGGGATCGTACCCCTCAGCTCTGAGCTTTCTTTACCGCCAGCAGCACTGGTGATTTCACTTCAAAATACAATCCCAAACATTTTGGCTGCAAGTCTAATCATAAAAAAAGAGCCCAAGAAATTTAATACTTTTTCTACTCTCACATTCAAGGACAGCTGAATCTCTCAGCGCCCAAAGTTAAAGTCTAAAACGGCCAGAGTGCAGAGAGCCACCAAATTCAGGAAATTCCAGACTGTCATTTGCCATTTCCAAGCACGTCCCAAGAAACTGGGGTAAAAATGGGACTATTCTGCCTGTTTTCCACCACTAGCACATAAACAATTCTGCTTAAGGGTATCCGAAACACTGGGAAGCACCATTAAAACGGGATGTTAACACTACACGCGTGTTAAGTGACAACGCCAAGCCTTTTTACACGTCAGCAACTTTGCTTTGACCTAAAAGGCTGCAGCTCTTACAATACTCTGCCCGCCCCTTACACAGTAAGAGGTAAACGCACACAAGCGGGGTCTGCGCTAAACACACATGGGTTAATTCTGCTTTGGTCTGCAAAAATACACCTTGCCAGCTAGAACTGTGACAGATTTCAACGCCCAAACGGAATAAAGCTATAGACTTGTAGGAATAAAGTTCGAGAGTTATAGAGTCACAAGAATAGAGGCAGCCTTTGAGACACAAGTGCCTGCAAACAAGAAGGGAACAGCTCCCGCCGAAAGGTGAATTCATTTGCACAGGTGTACGACCTCCTTTCCTCACTATTTCATTCTGTGACAATTCTCCAGTGCCAGATCAAAACCAACACGACACAAAGCCTTGCACTTGGAACCGTTCCAGAAGTCGTCGCTGGATAAGGAGCAAAGCCCTCTAGCATTTTTTTGGTACAAGAAGCTGTTAAATAGATGCAGAGGGTTCACACGGTTCGCATTGGAAGAACAGAAGTTCTGCTCCTCGCCGCAGCTCTCCACAGTTGGGGTTTCTTGATTAGCCCCATTAAACTCCTCTCCCCCCTCAAAACTTTTCTCTTTCATCCCTGAAGACATAAGCATAAAAAATTCACCACCCACTAAAGCTAGAAAAGGACAAGTGTAAATATTTGAACACTCTTATTTCCACATATCTTTGTCCCTTGAGGACCTACACCTGTACTGTGACAGCAGCAGAACCGATGTGAGCCCAGGTTTTGGCGGCTGCTCGGGACCACCGTGTAAGAGGAGCTGCCAGGCGGCGTGTGGCGCGGTCTCAGCTTCCGACAGCCCGGCGATACCCTAGTGGTTATTTGGAAGAATAAGTTTTTGCACATTGGGCACGTGCGAACATCAGCGGCAGCTTATCGCAGTTCCACAATCTTGACAGAGACCTTGGAGAGAAACTGCGTGCCGTCGAGCAACAAAGCACTCTTTAGAAGGAAGATCCAACGGGCGCCTCGCTACCTTCGTGGGGAAGCCCTGACTTTCTGCACGGAACACAGCAGTAGGAGCGAGTAATTCAGCTCTTACCTTTGCCAGCTGCTTTATCTGCGCACCTGAAAAAACACAAAAGGCAAGCGTGAGGGACAGGTTCTGCGGCACGGCGACAGAAAGAAGAAACCGAACGGTGCGGAGAAGGAGCCCCGACTCCCAGCTGCGGGCAGACCCACCGCCTCGCTCCCAAACCGCCGCTTTCCACCCCTTACACGGGCACGGATCGTTTCAGCCGGAGAAAGCTCCGGGGAGCTGCAATAACGCACCAGCGGCAGCCCGGGCTCGCCCGCGCCAGCCGGCTCCGGGACGGAGGGACGCCGGGGCCGAACGAGGCCGGCCAGCGGCGCGACCGCCCGCCCCGGCCCGCGTGTGCGGGGCAGAAACGGAGCAGCGCGGAGCCGCCGCCGCCCGCCCGCGGGGCGCAACCCCCCGCGCCCCCTCCACCGAGACTTGCGGCGAGCGGGGCCGAGGCAAGCCGGGGCCCGAGGAGCACGGGGGACGCTGCGCGGCGGGCGGCTCGCACCGGCGGCGCTTGCGGTTTCGCTTGCGGCCGAGGGCACGCCCGCTGCGAGGGGCAGGCGGCTCTCGGGGCGCCGCCTCTCCCGGGAAGGCACCGGCGGGGCCGGCCCGCGACCGACCCCGGCTCGGCCTGGAACAAAGAGGCGGAGGCGCGGGGCGCCCTGCGGCTGGAGGCGGGCCCCGGGGCCTAGGCGCCACTCGACCGGGACGGGGGAGAGGCCGCCCGGCCGGGGCCGCCCGCCAGCCCCCCACCCCCGGCCCCGACCCCGCGGAGGGCGGGCACCAAGCCCAGCGCCGCAGGGCACTCACCCGGCCCGGGGGGCCTTCTTGGCCGCGGGCGGCGTCTCGGCGGCGGGCTGCTCGGCGGCGGCGGCGGCGGGCCGGGCCCCGGGGCTGCTCCGCCGGCGCCGGGGATACTCGGCCTTACGGCGGCGGGAAGCGGCGGCAGCGGCGGCGGCGGCTCCCCCCGCGGCCGAGGCAGCGGCGGCCGCGGCCCGGCCCCGCTCCCGGCCGCCCCTCAGCACCCGGCTGCCGCCGGACTCCTCCTCCTGCTCGGCGGCGGGCGGCGGCGGCGGGCGGCGGCGGCCCGAGGACGGCGGCCTCTCTGCCGCCGCCGGCGGGCCCTGGGCGGGCGGCTGCTCCTCGGCGCCCCCCGGCTGCTCGGTGCCCGCCGGCATCGGGGCGGCGAGCGGCGGGGCCGCGGCGGCTGCTGCGCGCTCCCCCCTCCCGCCCGCCAAACCTTCCCCCGCCCGCTCGGCCGCGCCCAATCACCGCCCGCCGCCCACCTTCACGCGGGGCCGCCAGGCGACCCGCCTCCTCCCCGCACCCGCCAATCCGCGGGCGGGAGCCGAGGGACGGCCCCGCCCCCGGCCCCGCCTCCCGCGGCCCTCCCGCCTTTCTCCGCCGCTCGCGCGCCGCCCGGCCAATGGGCGGCCCGGCTGCGACGGGGCCCCTCCCCCCGCTGCCGCGCGGCCAACCAGAGAGCCGCTCCCCGCGCGCCGCGGGCGTGCGCCACGCCGCGCAAGCGCCGCTGGGGCCGCCGCGCTCGCTCTCCCGCTCCCCCCCCGGCCGGCCCCGCCGCGGCGCCCGCCTGAGCGCGGCCCCTTCGGCCGCCGCTACGCCGGCCCGCCGCCCGACCCGCCCGTCCGCCGCGCCGCCGCCGCCCGGCTCTCGGCACCGCCGGGCTCCCTACCGCCGCCGCTGCCTGCGCCCCTCCGGCTGCCCCCGGGTCCCCTCGCCCGGCGGGCGAGGCCGGGCAGGGGAAGCCGCTCGCCCCCGCCGCGCGCGGCCGCTCCCTGCCGCGGGGCTGCGGCGCCGCTCGCGGTCCCGGTGAGGCCTGGCGGCGGGGCCTGCTTTTGGCTGTCGCTTCTCCTTTAAGAAAAAAAAAAAAACGCCCCGTCGGGCGGCGGGGTGAAAGTCGGTGACAAAATGGCGGCCGGCGCAAAGGGGGCGGGGCTTGCGGCGGGCGCGCCGCTCACTTCCGCCTAGCCGCCGCGCATGCGCGCTGCCCGCCGGGAGCTGTAGTTCCCGCGGGCCGGGCGGAAGCGGCCGCGGGGCAGGCTGGGAGATGCGCCCCGCCCCGCCCCCCCCCCGCCCGGCCGGGCCCCCGGGGCGCCCTGCCCGCGGCCGGCCCGATGGCGGGGGGCGGGCCCGCCCGCGGCCTCCGGCCCCCGGCGACGGATGAGCACCACCGCTGCGCCCTCTGCCTGGGAGCGGGCCACGGCCCGCGGGGCCTGCGCCTCCGCGCCCTGCTGCGGGCCCGGCCCGGCGGCGCGGGGCTGCGGCCCGAGCGGGTGAGCCGCGCGGCAGCGGCGGCACGAGCCGGCCTTCCCCGCCGGCAGCCCGCGGCCCCCCCGCGCCTTCCCGCGGGGCCCGGGAGCGCGGCTCCGCCGGGGGACCCGCGGCTGTCGGTCCCAAACCCCGAGTTGCCTCCCCGAAGCAAGGCTCTGGCAGTGCCTGACCCCCGCGCTCCCCGCGGAAGAGGCGCTGCCACGTAGGAGCCAAACAGCACCCAAAAGTTTCAAGCCCACGAACGCCGAAGCCACCACATCCAAGCAGTTCTGTGTCCCAGTCCCGGCTCCGTCCCCTCCGCCCCGTGTCGGGACCAGAACCGCGGCGTGGGGCCGCTCCGCGGCTGGGCGTGCTCTCGGAGCTGGCCAGATCCGTCCTCCCAATTGCTGAGGCTGCCTCGGGACCCAGAGAGCCACCTCCAGGACTTGCCACAGGCCCTTTGGTGAGCTCCAGCGCCGCCGGGATGCTTTTGGAACCGAGGATGTCCTCCGGATCTGAAGCACTCGCTCTCTCACCGGGTGAAGCGGTTGTCTTGAGCCAAATGGCTCCTCTGGCAACGGCCTCAGAACAGCTCCTGTCCCCCCCGTGACAGGGTGCCCCCTCACCCCACCGCGCCAACAGCGGGCTGTGCCTCATCCCGCTGGAAGGCAGGCGTTGCTTTCGGGGATGAGGGCTGTCGCTACGATTCTTCTGGAGAGGATGACTTGGCTGATCTTACCTGCCATTTTAGAACAGAAGAACAAGAGGGTAACACTGCCACATCCGAAAATCCATCCTTCCCCCAGTTCTTGAAGAGATTGGCTAAACTGGTTGGATTTCATTTAATTCCATTCCAGGAGTCAACGGGGAGTCTCGTTGATTGGTACCTGGATCAAAAGCCCTCCTGCAAGAGAGCCGCCGCGCCCTCGCACCCTGTCTTGGACAAGCTGGTGAAGAAAGTGTGGCAGACACCCCGCACCGTCCCGCCCGTGTCGAAGGAGATCGAGAGAAGATACATCCTCCACGAGGATGCGGTCGGTTACGTCTCTCGACCCGCACGCGAGAGCGCGGTGGTTGAGGCAGCGGTGGCGAGGGAGAAGGTGGGCTGGGAGCGTGGTGCTGCGCCCCGAGACCCGGACCTGCGGCACCTGGATTCCTTCGGCCAGAGGGTTTGCCAGTCGGCGACCGCAGCCCTTTGCGTCATGGACTATCAGGTCTACGTGGCCAGGGGGCAGGTTGAGCTCTGGAAGAAAGTTTCTGCGCTGGCCCAAGGGCTCCCGCAGGCCCAGGGCCAGGCCTTGCAGGCCGCGGCTCTCGAGGGCACGGACCTGGCCAGGCACCAGGCGCGAGCGGCCTTCGATGCGGGGGATACGGTGGCGAGAGCCGCTGCCGCGGGGGGGGATGCACGGCGCGCTGCTTGGCTCCAGGCCTCCAGCTTCCACGAGGAGGTCCAGACAAAACTCGAGAACTTGCCCCACACGGGGGAGAATCTCTTTGGGGAACAGGTGGAAGCTACTTTACAAAGAGCCAGAGAAAGGCAGGCCACGCTGCGCGTCCTGCGGCCGGTGCACTGCCCCTCGGCGCCCCGCAGCGGGGCTGGGAAGGGGAAGGCCGCTCTGCGTGAGCCAGCTTTCACGTCCGCGGTTTGTTTCAGGGGCGTGCAGTGCCCGGCGGGGAGGGGCGCCCCGCCGCAGTAGCAGAACGGGGGGCTCTTCAGCCCCTCTCTACAGACAGCAAAAATCAAAGGGAATTCAAAGAGCCTGAGGCATTTAGCCGGTAAATCGTGTTTGGTAAGCTGATACCCATCAGTGAGATGACTCGGTCGCCTTTTATTTCCTCCCGCTTTTGAGTTTCAACTCCTAAGCTTTATTGTGTATGACCAGAAAACAAAAGCGTGTCCAAATCTCCATTCCTCAGTCCCCGAGAGTGCTCTAATAAACCACCTGACTGTGGAGAACCACGTAGGGTCTGATTCCTCTCGGCCAAGGCCCGGGGCCGCGGGCGGGAGCAGCACATCCTACCGTGAAAGTCACAGCACCAGCAAAGTGCGGGGTCCTCGCGCGGGGATTCCTTCTGTCCCTTCCGGACCGCGGCACGAGGCTGCCGACCCAGCCTCCCGCGGGAGCTCCGCAGCGGCGCTTCACAGGCGACGTACAAACCTCCTCCGGGGCTGGTTACCCGAGCGGTTTGAGGCCCGTTTTCAGCACAGAGAGCGTGTGGCTCTTGCCCTTTGTCAGCCCCGTGTCAGCCTGTTAGTTTCCTTTCAGTTGAAATGGGTTTCTGTCTTCTCAAGAAGGAAATCTCAGCAGGAATTTAAGTAACGTCTGCTGCTGCTGTTTGTACCGTAAGGGGCTGAAAACGTTCTCTCTCCCCAGGGCCATCCCTTTCCAAACGAACTGTTCTGCTGCAGCCAACCCCTGCCCTCTGCTGCGAAATGACTTCGCCTTTATTCTTAAATAAAATCAAGTTTATTTCAAACCAGAGAGTCTCGATGTGGGAAGTTATTCTCAAGTCACTGTCGTGATTGATTTCCGCTTTATAGGCAAGGCACGGCGTCGTCTAATTCTTGTCAAGAGGGGTTGGCTAAACCGCTGCGGGGAAACGCGGCTCAGACAGGGACACGGCTCGGCCGTTTGCGTGTGCTGGGCTTGTGTTTCACAAGGGGAAATTTTATAATACGAAGTTACAGCTCCAGACGCTCGTTTACTCTGGGGCTCACGTTATCACCGGAGGGGGGGAGTAAATCACTGAGAAGCCTAAAAATAACCCGAAGCCTTCCGCAGACAGGAAGGTTCTGTTATTTGCAGAAAGGGAAGCGTCTGACGCGCTGATCTTGCCTCAAAGCAGCCGTAAGGGAGCGAGACAAGCGCTGCCTCGTCTTGTCTCTGGGGTCGCTCTCGGTACCGCTCATCCCGAGCCGCACCACGGGGCTCGCAGATCCCGGGACAGTCCCTGCCGTGAGCCGGTAACGGAAGAGCTGTGGCCGACGGAGCCTCGGCGAGAAGCGAGCCTCGGCGAGAAGCGAGCCTCGGGGTGCCTGCTTGGCGCGAAGGGGCCCGTTCAGCCCCGCTCCAGCCGGAGGATGGGGTCAGCGAGCGAGAAGGGGCGGCCGCGGCGGCAGCTGGCCCCGCGCAGCGAGCCTTCGCTCCCCAGCCGAGCGGGCGCTGCAGCTCCCCCGCGCCGGGGTCCCGCGGAGCCACGGGGAGGACGGACGCGGCAGGAGCCCGCGGGTGCCCGTGAGGGCGTAAGGTCCCGACTGCGGCCCCTCTTCCAGGTGCCGACAGACGGCTGCATCCTGGTCTGCGGCCAGAGACCCACCGGCTTTTACTGGGCCTTGAGGGGCACCTCTCCTTCCCCAAGATCAGTAACGCTTCCGAAGCAGCCACGTCCCGTGTTTCTGGGCCATTTTGTGGCAAATCACGCATCTGGAGGCAGCGCGGTGCTCGACTGCAACCCTCCCTTTGAGGATCTCCTGAAAGCGCTCCCCGGTTGGCGTAAAGCTGCCGCAGTGAAGCTGCGCACAGACCGGGGCTCCTCTCGCCCGGTAGCGCTGGCAAAAAACTGAGGCTTGCTTGGCTTTACCTGGAATGTTGGGGTTTTTCTGAACAATCCTCTTGCCTGGGGATGAAACGGAGGGTTGGCAGGAGAGAGACAAAGCCAGAGTGTGGGAGCGAGAGCAAAGAGGTGCCCAGGGTGCGGGAGGCGCGGCAGAGGCGAGACATTGCAAGGAGCCACGTACCCGCAGGAGAAGCAGCAGGGAGCCACGGGCTCCGGCTGTGTGGCTCGTAACTTTTCCTCCCAAGGCTTTTATAGCATCCCTGAAACCCCCGGGCAGCCCGAGCTCGGAAGGAGCCTATCAAGGATGCAGCGAAGCTCGCAGGCTCGCGTGGGGCTGGTAGCCAGGGTGGCCGAGGTGTTCTCCACGCACCGACAAGGCGACGTCTCCTCCAAAAACCCAAGCGAGAGCACGAAGGACACGCCAAGCCCCCCGCAGCCCCCCCGCACGCGCCACCTAGGACCGGCCACCGCACCCGGCCGTGACGAGAGCGGGGCAGGGGCCTTGCGGTGGGACGGCAGCCCAGCGCGGGGGAGCGCCGGCAGCAGGGGAAACCCCTTGGCAGCAGGTTGGAAAAGCGGCTCTGGGGCGGGAACTGGAGCCGGAGGGTTATGGCGGGACAGGGGAGCATCTCCCCTGCCGTGTCATCCCCGCGCTGGCTACACCTCGGGTCTGGGGCGCGTTTTGACTGCAGGCATCGTTGCACCGCCATCTTCTGCCGTTCCCCTGTCCACTGGTGCAATGAACGTGCCGGTTCTTTGCCTCCCTCCGCTGCAGCGGCCTCCGCTTCGTCCCCCACCCCAGATTACTGACCAGTCCCTTGGGGCTGTTCCAACGTCCACCGGCTGCTCTCAGCAGCACCAAAAGGTTTCTCTGCTAAAAAGCCAAGCCGTAAACACCACCCGATCGTCCTCCTAGGAGTCGGGCATCGGCGGAGGCACCAGGGATAACGGCAGCACCCGTGGGGCCGGCTTCCCAAGCGGTGCCGAACAGCGAGGGACCCCTGCCCGCACCTCGGGGACAGGCAGCCTGCCGCCTCCACCCGCGGCCCTGCCGGAAACCCGCGTCGCTCCTGCCTCGGCCGCGCGTTCGGGTGCTCGTGGGCTCGTTGCCCCAGGGCCGCACGCGGCACCTGGAGAAGCTCGGGAGCAGCAGGGAAGGCCCAGTGGGGGGTGAACAGCTCAAATACCAGCGCAGATCACTGCTCCAGTCTGCTGCTGGGCACGGGCCCGGCCGGCGCCGACGTGCCGAGCGGGTGTATCCCGACGTCTGTGGCGTCAGGGCTGAGCTGTGCCCGGCAGCCGCGCGCGCGGCCTCTCCAGGAAACTTTTAAGCATCCCAAAGCGTTAACGCAGGGAGAGCGTAGCACCAGCACCAGCTTTGGCAGCGCCGCCTGCGCCGCTGCGGCGAGCCAAGTCCTTGCGCTCACGCGGGCTCGAAGTGACACAGAGGCGTTTGCCGTTACCTGGAGATCCAAGACGCGGCTCCGAACGCGTCCCCTCCGAAAGGCGAGGCTGTGCTGGGACACGCCGGCACTGCGCTCCTGCGCCTGCCTCCATCGTGCCATCGCAAAGGCGTTTCCACCCGGCGCAGGGTACGTCCCTCACGTGCGGCTGGCGGCTTCTGCAGGGGCCTGGGGCTGCAGGACACATGCTCCGGCTTCCAGCGAGCGGCCCAAGGAGCTCGGACGCTTTTCTGAGCGGGGAGCTCCTCGGCGGGCCTGCTGGCCAGGTTCTTCCCTCTCCAGCCCCAGCCCAGGGCTGCTCTCGGCTCCCCTCGCCCCAGCCTCTGCCACCGCTCTCTGCCCGCCGTCTGTCACACGCGGCGCAGAGCGCGCAACCCACAAAGGAAAAACCCCGGCGACAAACCCCGGTGACAAACCCCAGCGCTGGGGACGGGGCGGAGGCGGGACTGGGGAGCGGAACCGAAAGCCTGCGCAGCCCCGACGGCCGGCTCGCCGCCCTGCAGGCGCTGCCCCGCGCGCCGGGACCCCGCGCCCAGGCGGGATGGAGGATTTGGGTAAGCCGGGCCCCTCCGGAGCCGGTCCCGCGCCCGGGCGCGGTGCAGGGTCGTGCGTCGGTGGCTCAGGGGACCCCTGTCCCTCCTCTGCCTCGGGGTCAGGTGGGGACGCTGCAGAGGGGGCCGCGACGGAGCCGCGCTCCCTGCTGCGCCTCCCCCAGCCCGGGGGACGAACGGGGCCCAGGTGGCCAAGCGAGCGCTTGGCCAAAGATGGAGAGCGCTTGAAGGCAGGAAACGGGCTGCGGCGGCGATGCAACCCCGGCCGCACGGAACGGGGCCGAGCGGCCCGAGGGTGTGGCGTCACGTCCAAGGGTGCCGGGAGTCATCCCCGGCCTGGGGTGGGGCGACGGGGTCGGGGAAGCGGCCGCGCTGGGGGGCACCCCCCCCGCTTCCCGACGTGGGGGCAGCGAGATGCCGAGGGACGGCCAAGGCGGCGAGGTAAAAGCGGAAAGAGAAAGCGCTTTGCCCTCCCCGCGGGAAGTGCCGCTCTGGGCGAGCGGGAAGCGCCGAGGTTTAGCTGTCCCCTGCCGCGGCTCGCGCTGGGACGGGTTTAAGGGCTGGTGGATGTTTCTTTGCAAGGCAGAGATGGCGCGTGGGGAAGCGGGACCCCCGTTGCCAGCCTCTCCCCGTGCTTCAGGAAGGCCGCGCCGCGGGCACGTCCTGCTTTGGGGATCGGGTCCGGGTGAGGGTGCCCAGGGCCCCCCGGCCCCTCGCGCCTGGCTGCCAGGAGCTGCTGCGACGCTGCTTTTGCTCCCAAGGTTTCAGGAGCGGCACAAGGACCGCGTGGGGGGTGCACGGGCAGGGAGGGCAGCCAGTGGCGGGGGGGCCCGACCCGGGTCTCTCTGTGCAGATGCTTTGCTGGCAGAACTGGAGCAGAACTCCCGCCCGGCCTCCAAGGACTGCACGCTGCAGGCGCTGAGCTCCTGCGAGCAGGATGCGGCCACAGCCGGGCCCCCAGCCCCCCGTGGCCGTGAGCCACTTGCCTCGGCAGCCCTGAAGGTAACGTCTCAACGCGGTGGGACTCGCGGCTGAGACCCTGCTCACCTCGTGACAGGGGTGGTGGTGCCAGGCAGGCACTGCAGGGCGCCGGGGAGCATCCCGCGGGCTCGGCCACAAGCGTTTGTCCTTCCAGGTGCAGCTGCCGCCTCGCGCTCAGCCTCCGGGAGAAGCTTTGAAGATGGTGTACAGGTAAAACGTGGCCAGGGGAGGTCAAAGCCATCTGGGGCTACCCTTTCTGTCGCTTGGACGCGTCCTCCGGGGTCACCCGGCCTCCTGCTTGTCCCCCCAAAAACCAAGTCCTTCCGCGAGCTGGGGCGCGGGCTGTACCCTGCGTCCCTGCAGCACTGCTGGGGCCAGGGCTGGTCTCCAGCAGCCCCCTCCCCGCCGCACGTGGCCGCCCCCTGCCAGCACGTCCCAGGGAGGCCCCTCGCCCCTGCTGCGGCCCGTGGGGACAGGCAGCGTCCCGCGGGGGTGGGGGGTTCTGGGTCCTGGGCCCCCTCCGCCTCGCCTCGGGGGGAAGGCGCAGCATCCCCCGCTCTCTGCTGTGTCCAGCAGTCCCATGCCGGTCCCGCAGCCGCTGCTGCCCTCGCCCACGGCGGCCGCCCGGCAGCTGGACGAGCTCCTGGCCGACCTGGGCCACATGCAGAGCAAGGTAAGCCTTGTCCCAGGGGGAAGGAGGTCGGGGGCCCGGCCCTCCCGGCCCTCACCCCCCTCCCTCCTGGCAGCTGGGGGCCGTGGGGCAGGGAGCCGGGGCGCCGGCGGAGCCCTTGCTGGACAACATGCTGGGCAGCCTCACGCGGGACCTGCAGGAGCTGGGCATCACGGCCGCCCCCGCCGGCGTCTGCGCCGCCTGCCGCAAGCCCATCGCCGGCAAGGTCAGCCCCCGCGCCCCCGTCCCCTCGGCTCGCGGCATCCCCGGGGTCGCTCTCACCGGCCCCCGCCTCCTCGCAGGTGTTCACGGCCCTGGGCAAGACCTGGCACCCCGAGCACTTCACCTGCGCCCGCTGCAGGCAGGAGCTGGGCAGCCGGCCCTTCTTCGAGCGCGGCGGGCAGGCGTACTGCGAGGAGGACTACCACCAGGCCTTCTCCCCCCGCTGCGCCTACTGCGCCGGCCCCATCTGCGAGGTGAGCCCCCCCCGGCCTCCCTCGCCGCCCCCCGCCGCCGGCCCCCGCCTCACCTCGCCTCTTCCTGCAGAAAGTCCTCACGGCCCTGGACCAGACCTGGCATCCCGAGCACTTCTTCTGTGCCCACTGCGGGAAGGTGTTTGGAGATGACGGTACGTCCCGGGGGACAAGCGTGGGGGTCCTGCCCCCGTCGCCCCCACCCCAGGCACCCCCCCATAGCCCAGCCCTCGCCCCCATTGCCCTGTCCGACATCCCCCGTGGTCTTTCCCTCGCCTCCTATCCTGGGCGCCCCACGGCCGTGCCCCACCACCCCCCGCTGCGAGCCCCCCCGCCGGCGCCCGTCCCGACGCCCTCCCTGCAGGTTTCCACGAGCGGAACGGGAAGCCGTACTGCCGCCAGGACTTCCTGGCCATGTTCGCCCCGAAGTGCCAGGGCTGCGAGCGCCCCGTGACGGACAATTACCTGTCGGCCCTGCAGGGCGTCTGGCACCCCGAGTGCTTCGTGTGCGCGGTGAGTGGGCGGCGGGGACGCGGGGGCGAGCGTGTCCCCGAGGCCGTGCCAGCCGTCCCCGTCTCCTTCCCCCCAGGAGTGCCTGAGCAGCTTCACCAGCGGCTCCTTCTTCGAGCTGGAGGGTCGGCCCTACTGCGAGCTGCACTTCCACCAGCGGCAGGGCAGCATCTGCCACGGCTGCGGCCACCCCGTGACCGGCCGCTGCGTCACGGCCGCGGGGCGCAAGTACCACCCCGAGCACTTCATCTGCGCCTACTGCCTGGGCCAGCTGCAGAAAGGCACCTTCCGCGAGCGCGGCGAGAAGATGTACTGCCAGGCCTGCCACGACAAGCTCTTCCTCTGACCCCCGGCACGGCCGCCCTCCCTGCCTGGGCGTCCCTGGCATCGTCCCCACCGTCGCCATCCCTGGCATTGTCCCTGCTGAGCAAACATCCCTGGTATTGTCCCCGCCATCAACATCCCTGGCATCGTCCCTGCTGAGCCAAACGTCCCCGGCCTCGTCCCTGCCAAGCCAGACACCCCGGGCATCATTCCCTGTCCCCCCCCCAACATTCCTGGCATTGTCCCAGCCCCACCACAGCTCCGCGCGTTGTCCCCTCCGCCTCCTGAAGCAATAAACCACCTGCCCCAGCCTTGGCTCCGCTCGCTGCTGGCTTTGGGGAGGGGGGTGCGAGGCACCACTCGGCCCTGGAGAAATCGCGGTATTTCCTTCATTGCAAACTCTACCAGCCACGAGAGGGGAGGGAAAATCCTGGGAAAGGCTTCCCAGGAGGAAGCCCGATGCTCTCAGCTGCCTCCTGAGCAGCCCCAACCACCCTGCGAAAATCGTTAGGAGCTCAGTACAGAGCAAAGGTTTGGTGCTTTTCATTTTTCCTCCAATCTTTCGCTAGAAAGAGGAGGAAACGTCGCTCCGGCCCAAGAAAAGTGGCACCTTTCCGAGCCACGCAGAGCTGAGCAACGCCCGAGCGCAGCCCTGCCCCCGGAAGAGACACTCGGTCCCAACCGCAAAGCTAAAAACACCGAGGTGGCAGGCACATGGACACACTTTAAAAACTTTATTTATATAAAAAAATCATTTTTCTTAAAAGCGTTACAAGAGTGTGCACAGGAATTAGACAAGGAAGGGCTTGCTGCGCCCCGCTCCCCTCCTCCCGAGCCCCTCGCCGGGCAGGGCGGCCCAGGAGAGCCGGGGGGGAGGAGAGCAGGGGGGAGCTTTTTTTCTTCTTTTGGTTCATTTGGAATTAAAAATTGAAAAAGGAATTAGTGTTTTACATATTTAAAGGAAAAGAGAAGAGTTAGACCCCAGAACAAAACCAAACCGCGCTGAGGTGGGGCTGGAGCCGGGGAGGGCTCAGCCAGAGCTGGGAAGCGGTTTCGGGCAGGGCAAGGCACCAGCTCTGCCTGCTGCGGCCTCCCCGCCAGCTCGGGGAGCCCGGGGAGCCCCGGGCTGGGGAGCCCCGGGCTGGGGAGGGGCTCCCGCTCCAGTTTGCAGCCTCCTACGGAGGCTTCCAGTTGCACAGGGAGCCAAGGGCTCCCCGAAAGATCACAGCACTTGGATGTGCCCCCCCGCAGAGGGGGGTGTGCATTTCCTAGCTCCCGTGGCAGCCCGGTCTCCCCGGGACAGGATGCGGATGAGAGCCCAGCACCCCATCAGTGAGGGCAGGGGGGCTGGGATCCCCCCAAAACAGGCTTCCAGCCCCACTGCAGACAGCTAAGGCTCCCGGCGGGAGGGGGAGCGCTCAGCCCTGCCGGAAGCCCAGGAAACCCCCCTTCCCCAGCGAAGAAGCCAGACAGTACGATTCAAAGAGCTATTTCACAGTGGCAAAAGAAAGGCACGTGTCGAGAGAAAGTCAGAGGGGCACGGCCGCAGGCAGCCGGTCGTGGGGGCGAGGGGGGGTCCTGGCTCCATCCGCTGGCAGCCCTGCCGGCGCCCGCCCCTCGCGCCTGGCACGCAGCCTGCCTCCCCCCCAGCCCTGCCGAACCCCCTCCTTCCGCAGGCACCCAGCGCCTCCCGCGCGGGGAGCGCATCCCAAGCCCCCCACCAACCATCTTCATCCTCACACGGTCACCGGGTGGGGGCCAGCGGCCCCATCCAGACCCTCCGCAGGATCCAGAGCCAGATCCCCCTTCCCACGCCCCCGAAGCCTCATCTAGAGCAAAGCAAGAGAAGTTATTGCTGGTTTTCCTTCCCCTCACCCCTCGTGACTCCAGCCCCCCTCGCCCCAGTCCCACCGCCACCAGGGAGGGACGCTCCCAGTGTCCCCACGGCCCTGGCTGAAGAGTGATCCTGCACAAAAATATATCCTATAGGCAACAAAACAAGAAAACCCACAAAAAAAAAAGGTGGCGAGTGAGGTCCCAGTCTGTGTCCCTGCGGATGCCCCCGAGCAGAGGGAAGGCATGGGAGAGAAGGCAGCTCCGGGTCGAGGCGGAGATCCAGAGTCCTTTTGCAGCATCCACGCCGGTCAGTCCGGCAGAGTCCGGCAGGAGGGTTTCGCGCTCTGGAGGAAGGAGGTGGCGGAGGACAGGGAGGGAGAGTTATTGGTCGAGGCGTCCCAGGACGGGACGTGCAGCAGTCTAGCGGAGGCAGAGCGGCCCGGGCTGCCCCGGGGGACCAGGCCCACTCCTTTGGCTGGCTAGTTGGCACAGACAGTCCAGCAAAAATCCAAAAATAAGACAAGGTAAAAGTCGGTCCATTCCACCATGAAGAGTTATATATATATTTATATATATAATATATTATCAACCCAAAGTGAGTGGAGGCGGGGACGGCAGCTAGATCTTCTGCTGTGGAGAGAGAAGGAGAGACGTTAGCACGCCCAGGGAGCGAGCGAGCGCGGAGGCGTGATCATGGCCCCGAGGGATCGGGCAGCGATTGCAGGCAGCAGCGATCAGAGCGGAATTTGGCTGGCCAAAGCACCCCTAACAGCGCAGCAGGATCTGTCACCGCTGTTCAGATTGGGCAGGACGCTGCGGGACATACCGACACAGGGGAGAACACGGCAGCATCCTCCTCCTCCGCCTCCTCTACCTCAGGCTGCGATTCCTGCCCCTCCTCCTGCTGCAGACAGACGGGGGTTAGTAGGGGCGGTGGGGCGGGGGGTGTTAGTTGCGGGAGCCCAGCTCTCCCCTCCTCCTGCCAGCCAGGACAGCGGTGTGTCATCTCCTGCGGCCCAGTCCCGCTCACTCCGCCCTCATTAGGAAGAGCTGCTCACCATCAGCGGCGCTGCCTTCACCGGCTCCGTATCTCCGAGGTCACCAGGTCGGTCCAGTGTCCTGCTGTGGTCCCGCTCGTTGAGTGTGGAATAGTTGTCTGGAGCAGGAGAGGGGACAGTCAGTCACGTCGCCTCCGTGGGAGGCAGCATCATCCCCACAGGGGATGCGACAGCCCCCTCCCAGCACGCCAAGGCGTCCCCCTTCCAGTCCCGCTCCTACCTGGTCCCATGCTGCTCATCTGGATCTCCTCCCGGGAGGACTTCTTGTCTGCACGCGGGGGAGAGCAGCAGGTCACACACAGCCCCAGAGGAACCACCGCCCGCCCCAGCGAGGGGCCCAGCCGCAGCCCCAGCGCTGCTGACCCAAGGACGCTACAGGACCTGCGCTAACCGCACGCAGCGTTTCCAGCCCCGGGAAGCCACCTGGAGCCCCAGCCGAGGGCCTCGTGGGAGCAGCTGTGGCACCCAAGCGAGCCAGGGCAGAAGAGCGGGGAGGGGACCAGGGCCAGCTGTCCTGGGCACCCCCGGGTGGAAGGAGGGCAGCGGGGACGGGTGCGGAGGGAAGGCACTTACCTGTTTTTTGGTTCCTGTCGATGAGAGGCAAGGTGCTGTCATCGAACGAGTTGCCTCCCTGGGTCCGAGAGGCGTTGCTCAGGTTCACCTGGAGCATCAGACAGCGACCACTCACACCCTGGCCCGGAGGCCGCTGCCCCACCAGCACGGCCCAGCCCCCAGCAGAGGGGCAGAGCCAGGACCCCCCCCCAGCCCCTGAGCCACAGCCCGAAGCAACCAGGGGGTGCTGCCGGGAGCGGGCTGGGGCAGCACCCGGCCCTCAAGCAGCAAGGGCAGTCCCAGCTTTCGGGAAGGAAACCGAGCCCTAGAGAATCTTGTTCTTCAGCCCCGCCACAGCAGCTTGTAGTGCTGCAAGCTCTCCTGCCTGCACATCTGCACGCTTACGGGTGGGACACAGCGCTTAGAGCCCTACAGAGGGCTTCTTCCTGCCAACCATCCACTGAGAAATGGCGGAGGGGGCACCCTCGAGGGTCTCCAATCCCACCAGCAAGGTAAGAGCTGAAATCCAGCACTGCTGAGCTGCAGGACCCCCCTTCTCCCTGCTGCAGGACCCCTTCTACTGCCCCAGCCACAACAGGGCATCCCCACTGCCCCATCCCCATACCTGGAAATCCGACTTCTTCCAGCCTTCCTTCTCCAGGGGCTTCCGCAGCTCTTTGTATCCCCAGACCGTCTGCAAGACGAGGGCAGCTGCTCGGACTTCTCTCTCTGAGCGGTTCCTAGGAAGAGGCGAAGGAAGAGACATTTGGAAATACCCGTGGCCTGAAGGAAGCTCCCGGAGAAGCCCCTCTCCGCCCTTTGCATTGTCCTTCAAGCAGAGCCTACCCAGATTTGTTGATCAGCACCAACTTCTCGATCCCCTGCGTCTCCCGCAGCTTCTTGGCAGCCTCGAGATTGTCTACAATTACTTCATTGATGGTGTTGAGGATTGACACCACTGTGTCCTCAGAGAGGTTTTTGGCTGGGGTCTGCTGGCCTCCAGGCAGGTTCTTCACTAGGTTGGGGATGGCATGTTTACCTGGGAAGGGGAAAAGGGCCGGGCATGAGCAAGCGAGGAAGAGGACTGCAAGGGAAAACAATCACTGCAGAAAGATCGGGGACGGGTGACCAGTTCTGATGTCCCTCTCAGCGGAGCTCAGCGCATGCCACTCCGGGGGAGGAGCAGCAGACAGACACCGGGCTGACGCCGTGCCCACGCGCTCCCTCAGCCGCCACGATGGGGAGGAAGCTCCTGCCTGACCCGGATGGATACGGAGGGCACCACGTCCTCTCCCCCGCAGCCCTCACCTATCAGCTCTTTGTTACGCAAGTCGACAGCCAGGTTGCGCAGGGCTCCGGATGCCGCCTTCACCACTCGCTCGCTGTCGTGGGTCAGGAGGTCGGCGATGGCGGAGAGCCCCTTCTCCTGGCGCAGCGCCGAGCGGATGTACCGGCCGTACTGCAGGGGAGAGCAGAGCACCGCAGTGAGCCGGGCGGGCGCAGTCTCTCCCCGCTCCTGGGGACGCCACCACGAGCCTTGCCACCCCCCCATCTCGGGGGCTGAGGGTCCCGGCTGCACCCACAGCGAGACGGGCCGCAAAGGTCCCATTCCTGCCCCGAAGCCCCCTCGCAGGTCAGGCAGGCAAGACGTCCCCGGTGCTCTTCCCGGACACACCGAGAGAACGCGGGCCAGGGGCTATGGAGCAGCCCCGAACCTTCACCCCCCGCCCCCAGCCTACGGAAGGGAAGGAACGGCAGGGAGCCGGCTGCAGGCAGGGACACAGACAGGAGCACGGAGCCCTGAGCAGCACAGGGGAGACCTGCTCCACACCCGAACTGCGCTGCTGAATGGCATCTCCTTGGGTAGGGAGCCACGCGGGAAGCGAACAGCCTGAAACGGCAGAGCCGTGGCCGTCTACAGCTCTGCTGGTACCGTAGGGTGAAGCTCCCTGCTCCCCCAGGCCCCCTTCCCGGCACCACGGCCGAACGTGGACACGGCCAGCTCCGCGGGGTACTCACCGTCCAGCTGCCAGCGCACAGGTTCTGAATGGCTCCTGCCGAAGCCTCTAGGATGGCTGGAGTCTTGCTTTCCTTTAGGAGGGAGATGTATATCCGGACCACCTCTGGCTGGAAGAGGAGCTCGTAGCCTGCCAGAGGAACACGGGGAGGAAGGACTTACTCAAGGGCTCCGCTGGCGCCTGACTCAAAGGAGCACTGCGGGGCAGATGAGGCTGGGGGCGGCTACCCAGGCTCACCGCTCCCCGGAGGCCGGCGGAGGGGGCCGGGCTGCCCCCCAGCCCTGACCAGGGATGCCACGGCTGCTGCCCAGTCCCCGACGCGCTGCTGCGGCGCAGGAGAGGTTTGGGCCGAGCCGCAGCGCTGCTCGCACCAGCAAGGGGGCTCAGTTTCAGTACACCCCCCGGCTGCGAAGTGCCCGGCCCAGGCAAGGGCGCGCGGTGGGGCAGCAAACTCGGCAGCCGGGCGCTGCGGTAGCAAAGGGCTCGGCCGCACTCTCAGCGGGAAAGGGAAACACTCCGAGCAAGCGGCCAGCAACACCCCGCTGAAGCTGCCTGGGTTCAGCTCACGCTCAGAGACGGAAGGCGGCAGCTCTCCAGCTCTCCACTACCCCAGCAAGCCGGCAGGGATCAGGCCTTCAAGCCTTAACTCTTTCCCATGGAAACGCATGCCCAGAAGTGTCTTCTAAAGCAGCGGTGAGATTGCAGTTTACAGCTGCAAGGCCAGGTTCTCCACACCTCTGTCCTCAGCTGCGGCGAGGGACATCCCCAGCCCCCAGAGACAGGGCAGGCGGCTTCCCAGTCTCCCCCCCGAGACGAGCACCGGCTCTTCCCACAGCCCGGGTCAGCCTACGGAGCCACCACCGCGTATTCGAGCTGCTCACAAGGTCAGGTCCGTCCTAAGTTTCCTTGTCATTCTTCTAGCTTGATCCTTCCTACCCCTGGGAGCACCGGGGTCCTCCCAGGAACCACAGGGTGCTTTGGGGCAGAAGGAGCTGAACTCGAGCCCCAGGCTAATGCCCGCTGCTTGGCCAGAGAGGGGCTGGGATTCACAGCCCTCCGGGCGAGACGCTTGTCCCCACAGGCTTCTTGGGATGGCCCTTCCTTGCGCTGGAGGACACCCGAAGGCAGGGCATTCTGGCTTTAAATCCTGCCTATCTTCATGCCCAGGAGAAGGCAAGAGGGCAGTTGTGCCGAGAGGTCCGAGACCACCACAGGGGGCTATCCTTCCCAGGGCTGTCACCACGCGGTCCCTCAGGCGACAGCTCCCTCTGCAGCCCCAGGAACCCTGTCCTGAGGCCTCCTGACCTCCTCCAAGCACAACAAGCATCCCCACAACTGTCTGTGGCAGAGCTCGTGTTTTAGCAGGCACTTGGGCAACAAGAAACACACCCCCTCCAAACCAAACCTCTGCCATTTGAGAGGCTCGCTTCAACGGGAAGCCGACTCTGCTCGCTCCTCTCCCGGAGTGCTCGTGGAGCAGCAGCCCTGCACACCCAAGCCCTGCGCAAACACACCGAGGAACGTACCTTTGGCTGGAGTTGTTCTTTTGGGAAAATCCACCGTATCGACACCAGGGTCTTCCGGGAGCTTTTTACCTTCGAAGAGCAAGCAGAGAGGCGTAAGACACCTCCTCTCCCCGCCCACCTCAGCCCAACAGCTCTTTGCCACTTGCTACAAGAACAGGCCCGGGGTGAGCTGAAGCTAAGCTGCCAGCATGTCCCAGGAGGGGACATCAAGGGCATTAGCCACGCTGCAGGCAGCAGTGCCCAGCTGGGGGGGAACAAGAGAGCTAGAGAAAGCACCCAAAACCGTGGAAAAATTAAAACCAAGAGCGCACTCACCTCTGGAGAACCATTCGTCTATTGGCGAAGTGGAGAGAAGGACAGGAGAGAGGGGAGGCAGGAGGAGAGAAGTGCCGACAGCATCATGGGGCAGATCATTTGGCAAGAAAGCAAAGGGAAGGGGAAGGGGCAACACGGGAGAAAAGGGAAGGTGCGGAGTTAGTGGACATCCATCCATCACCATCCCACCACCACAGAAACCCACCATTAGCTCGTGTCAAATGCTTTGGGCGAGCCAAGCAGTAGCTCCCAGAGCCGGGGAGGCACAGACCACCGCGTCTCCAGAGAAAGCCGCAGCTTAGCCTTCGCACAAGAGACGCCAGAGTAGGAGCACAGAGACCCCAGACCACCCTCGAGCTCCACGGTAGACCCGTCTTTACCCCCCCTCCCTCCACGCCGCTGCCCCCCAACGAACCTTTGCCCTTCTTGGTGCCAAAGCAGCTCGCGGCATGGGGCCCAGCGTTGTTGGCAGGGGCCAGAGGCGTCTCCTGGTAGCGCTCAGCATGGGGGATCTCACGGTGGACTTGGTAGGACAAGTTTCTCAGCAGGCACACGCAGTTCTCCACCAGCTAGAGAGAGGGACGGACAGTTTGACTTGGAGCAGCACGGGCCTGTCCCGTGTCTCTGCGCGAGGGCCCCGTCACAGCTTGCAACCCAGAGCCAGGCCAAGGGGGTCTGAACCGGGACCAGGGGGATACGCAGCTCCATCTCAGGTGGAGCTGGAGCATACCCCCGCCCCAAAGCGGGCATGGCCAGTTCTGCAGCATGAGTTCATACTCTGCTGGGCCAAAAATCTCTGCCATAAGCACGAGAAGTCCAAGGAATTCAAGCCAATGCCTCATCAAGGCGGATCAGGGAGCCCTGAGCCAGGGGACACCAGCGTGGGGACGAGTGACACCCTGAGCCCTGCTGGAGAGCCGATGTTCCTACTGCAAACTGCAGGCCGAGTGCCAGACACCTCCTGGTCAAACAGGACCCGGGTCACTCCCCACACGGGCTCTCTCTCCCCAAGCGGAGATCGTGGACAGGCGTGAGCCTGGACTGCGTTTCCCCAAGCTAGTCCTGTCAGACCAAGTCCCTCCCCGGTGAAGATTCCCCCGTCCATTCTTCATCCAGCGTGGGATGGACCCAGCTCCAGCCACCAGGAAGAGCAGGGCGCTGCTGGAGCTGGGTGACGAGGGCAGAGCTCTACACGCACCCCGACAACACCCCCGCTGCGGTACCTTGCTGTCCGAGTCCTTCTGGCCGATCTCAGACTGGACGATGTAGATCAAGGCATCCACCAGCCCGTCGCATTCCCGCAGCTTCCGACGGGCCTCGCTCCGCTCTGAGCTCACGTTCCTGGCACAGGCAGGAGAGAACCGTCATGGGGGAGACGGCTGAGGGCAGGCAAGGAGCAGCCCACACCCAGCAGAGCTCAAAGCAGAGAAAGGCTCCCGGAGCTCCCCTCTGCTGAGAGCAACGCCTCCAAAATCAAGGACTGCACCGCCAGTAGCTGTCCTAGGAGAGCAGCTCCTCGGCAGACCTCCTCTGGCAGTCCCAGAAAGCTCCCAGGAGCAGCCAGGAAGGAGCGGAACAGCAGCCCCAACCCACGCCCATACCTAAGGCAGCCGGCGGTGTTGGTGAGCACCGATTCCCACTCGATGTGCCGGGGTTTCGAGTCCTCGTTGGGCTCCCGCTCCCAGCCGGAGCGGGGAATGACCACCTCATCCGTCAGAGCGTGTAGCGCATGGTCCACAATGGCCATCTTGATGGAGTCGTGCGAGGACAGGTTCCACAGCGTTCCTGCAACGCCACCAGCGGGAGGCGATGGATCAGACCGCACGGATTGAAAACCTGCGCTGCGCATCCCTCGCCCAACGGATCGGCCCCTCCTCTCCTCCCCGCGGCCATTACCTGTGATGACCTCCGTGAGGTCCATGTCACGGGCCTTCCGCAACAGGCGCACCAGCGCGGGCACCCCGTCGCAGTTCTTGATGGCAATCTTGTTGTCTTGGTCCTTGCCGAAGGAGATGTTCTTGAGGGCTCCGCAGGCACCGTAGTGCACCTCTTTCTTGGGGTGGTCTAGCAACCCCACCAGCACGGGAATGCCCTTCAGCTTGCGCACCTCCGTCTTCACCTTGTCGTTACGGTAGCAGAGGTGCTGCAGGTAGGCGGCCGCGTTGGACTTGACGGCGTCCAGGCGGAAGCTCAGCATGGCTATTACCTCCGGCAGCTCGGGCTGGCGCCAGTTGCCCGGGGCCGGCCCCCCCTTCCGCAGGCTGTCCAGGCTAGCCAAGCTGCCCCGCTCGTGCTGAGCCAGGGGGGCCCAGTAGTACCGGTCAGGGGCCACTTCATCCACCAGCATGTCTTCGTAACTCCTAGGAGAGAAGGCGGCGGGCGTCAGCACGAGCCCCAGACCTGGGGGGGACGCCGTGCCCCCTCCAGCCCACGGGAAGACGGGCTGAAGCGCCCGTGGTCTGGTCGCCACTGCTCTGCTGGCGCGCGCCGCGCAGCCTCCCACCGAGGGCTGGGAGCCGGGGCAGAGCAGCGTCGGGGCACCTTCCTGCGCCCCGCGCAGGGCCCGGCGGCCGCAACAGCTATTCCAGTCCCTTCCCACCCGCCGGGTTCGGCTTTGGGTCAGGGGCTGGAGCCCGGTCTCTGCGCAACCTCCAGGGCGGCAGGAGCCGGCCCCGAGGCACGAGCCCCGTTCGGGCCTGCAGCCGCTAGAGGGCAAGTGCACCCCGCGGGAGACGAGCAAACCGCCCTCACCCCGGCGCTGCGTGGGCGCAGCCAGCGCCCAGCCGCCGCTTCGGGCCGGCCCGTTCCCCGCTGCGCGCCCGGCTGTCTCCAGCGCTGCGCCCCGTCACCCCGGCTGCCCCGGACACGCGAGCTGCTGCCAGACCAAGCCGCGGCCGGTATTTCAGAGCGCCGTGGCTAGCGCAAGGATTTTTACCCAGGATGAGGCTCAAGTCTTTTGCCCGGTGGTTAAGCGAGCTGCGCCGCTGCCCAGGGGACGGGCTGCCGGGCCTCAAGAGACACCCGGGCTCCAGGGGTCAGCCTCCCTGCCCCCAGCCGAGGTCCCACAGCCCCGGCCCTGGCGAGGGGCAGCTCACCCACGGACCCAGCGGCACGGGAAGCGACCCCAACAAGCACGCGGAAGCTGCGGCAAAGTGCAACCAGTCCCTCACGCGCCCAGGGGGCGTTTAACACCCCCAGAACATACGCCACATAAAATCCCGGATTCTCACCCTATTTTTGTAGTCACTGGCAACATGATCCTTCCTCCACCCAGGCAGAGGAATTTCCAACAGAAGGGGATGGGAGGGGACTTGGCACTTAAACAGAGGGGTCTGGCCGCTGCTGTCACCCCTGCTGCGCCAGGGCACCGGGGACGCACGACCAAGGCCGAGGTGAGGCAGCATCCTCTGGCTCACGTCTGCCCCGGGGACTGCTCGGCCACCTCCGGAGCTCCCGGGTCAGCAGGCAGGGGAAGCTGCAGGTTCTGCTCCCTGCGCCGCGGCTGCCCTTCCCCGATAGCCTCTGGCGCGGGACTCGCCAAAACCACCGGCTCCGGGTGGCAGCCACAGCCACGTCCCCCTCGGGCGCTGCTGCAGAGCTGCCCGCGCGGCACCGCTGCGGACGGCGACAGCGCGCTGCGAGGGCGGCTTTCAGCACGTCCCGACGGGCAAACGCGCCGCTTGCCACACGGCCTGGCTACTAAGAGATGCCGAGGAGCGCGTCTGCGCCGGGGAGCCGCTCCCCGCTGCGGCGGGGCACGGCGCTCAGCGCACCACGACCACCACCCCCACCCCCACCGAAGGACAAGGCAGGAGCAGACGCAGCCGAGCGCCAGCGCTGCAAACGAGCCACCCGGCGCTCGCCACACGGCCAGCGGCCGACCTCGCTCCCACGCCAAGACTCGCGCGTCCCGAAAGGGAGCTCCCGCCCAGCCGCGAGGGTCATTCCGTGCCGGATCCCCCTGCCCCTCCAGGCCAGATGGGGCTGGCAGGGAGGGGGAGCACACCCTGCGCTGCCACTGAGCCCCCCTTCCCTCTTCCCCTGCAGACAGGGAGCGCCGAGAAGAGCCACAGGAGAGGGGACCCACGCGCTCCGTGGCCGATGGCAGCCAGCACGCGCTGCGTCTCTCGGCTCACCGCGCTCCTCCGTCTCCCGCGTGCCTGGCAAGCTGCCCCCCTGAAGGAAGCCATTAACAGCCAGGCCCCTGCTCAAGACAAACATCTCCGAGGCAGGGGGGATGCTGATCTCGGCTGTTCCCATTCCTACAAGCCGGGCGGCTGAGCGCAGATGGTAACTGAGAAGGCAGGGGACAAGCCAAGCTCAACAGCGCCTGGATTCCACGGATTGCTGCGATCTTTATCGGTCTGCCTGGGGAGGGAGAGCCTGCTCACGGGCCACACCAGCCCACCTTCCAGACCCTGCCCCATCCCTGCAGGACAAGGCGACATCTCCACCAGGGCTGCTCCTCGGCCGTGCTTGGAAGTGGGACTTTCTCCCTGTGTTGTGACCCAAGTCCCCAGTCTCCCACCCGGCTGCAGCTCCTGCACCTGGCTCCTGTAACTCCTGTCCTCCAGGACCCGGAGGGGCAGGAGGGGCACGGACACCATCCAGCCCAGCAGAGAGGACTCGTGGTCTCAAAGGCCGAGGAGTTCAGACTGGGCCCCCCAGGGAGGGCTCCTGCCCCCGCGTGCTGGGCAGGACACAGACCCAGGGAAGGTTTCCAGCCAGAGCCTTCCGTCTTGGCAGGCATTTTCTCGCTCTGTGCGAGGCGACCGTGGGTAGGACGCGCCTGCTTAACCCCCTCTGCCCGAGCTGCTCGCCGAGGGGCTAGCCGCGATGGCCACGTGCCCAGAACTGCTCGCGCTGGCTCCTCGCGGGCTGCCCGAGTCGGCGCAGGCAGCGGGGGCAGCTGCCCTGCCCGCCCCGCTCGAGCCAGCACAAGCGTCGGGAGGCGAGGCGGGACGGGGAAACCGATCCGGGTGAACAACCGCCCCGACTGGTTCGGCACAGGAACAGAAACCCTCGGCTGGCACAAGGCAGAAGGACAAAGCTCCTCCTTTAGTCCCTTCAGCAGCCAGGAGCTACCCTGAATTTACAGTACGCGCCTCGAGCCCGGCAGGTCTCCGGCCGGGGCTGGCGAGAGCCTCCTTTCCCTCGGGCCTCTCCCTCCTGCCTCCGCTTTATGCCCCGGGAGCTTAAGCAGCCTGTGCTCAGCCTTACCCGTGCCCCCCGCCCCGGGGCACTCGGGAGGTGTACATCCATCCTAGCCTGCTGACGCAGCCCCCTCCCCACCTCCGGGACCCAGGCTCAGCCCCTGGCTCTGTTCCTCCCCCACCGCCCCTCCCCAAAGCCAGCTGGCAGCAAGCAGAGCAGCCAGAGAGGCTTAAGCAGGCAGCAGCGTCTGCGCAAGACACGCAGCTGGCACAAGACACCAGCCTACGGGAGTTACGGCCTCGGGCATGTGGCGTTCCGGGACGCCCGGCCGCGTGCCTGGCGGGGCAGTTAAAGGTCCCGCAAGACCCCGCTCTGGCGGCCCCAGGGCGCCGCAGCCCGGTGGGGCAGTGGCTCAGCAGCCAGGCTGGAGGAGCCGCTCTCGCCCACGGACCGACGAGGGGGAGAAGCTGCTGCTGCTGCTGCCGAACAGGTTGAGCGGCTTCTCCCGCCCTGCCCTGCGCAAGGGCCGTGCTGCGGGAGCGCTCCCGGGGCACGCGGGGCCGTGCCGCGCTCACCCCGGCCCGGGGCTTGGCACCGCTCCCACCCCGGCCCGGGGCTCGGCACCGCTCCCACCCCGGCCACCGCTCTCGGCTCAGCGAGGGCGCGATCGCCCGGCGGCTGCCGCTACTTCTGCTGCGGGGCCGTGCCGCACGCCCCGCGCCAGGCCCCATTCCCAGCGGGACCAGCCCGGCTGGGGCGCAGCTGAGCCTGCCGTCCCACCAGCAGAACGGGTGGCACCGAGAGGGAAGGGCTCGGAGCTACATCCAACCGCCCGGCGGAACTCCTTGCTGCAGGACAATCAGCTCAATTAGCACCAAGTTTTAACCACCAATTAAGCAAACAATTAGAAGCGGATGCAAGTTTTCTCCTGCATGAGCCGCGTGTGACTCAGCTCACGGTATTGTCTCCGCGATCCTCCTTCCTCCAAAGAGGGTGAAGTTAGAGGGACCCCATAGCATCCCCCGCCCCAGCGCCTCCTGCGTACCTGAGCCGCCGCCGCGGATCGGACGAGGTCCCTGCCCGCCTGGCCGTGCCGTAGTCAGACATAAGCCCGTAGTCCACATCTTCGAAGCCCACGCTGCGCTGGTCATCCTCCAGGCCGTAGGGCTCGGGGTGGAAGTGGTTGAGGTCCATGTTGCTGCCCCCGACACGCACTTGAGGCTGGGGGCCGTAGATGTCCTGACGGCTGGGGGCCCGGTAGGTGTCCGTGGAGGGGCGGTAGCGCTCGTCAATGCGGGTGACGCGGGACAGGCTGCCGTAGCTGTGATCGCTGCCAGGGTAGCCGTCCTCGTAGGGGCGGCCGTAGCCGTCGGGGTAGTGGTAGTTACGAGGGAGGGTGGCCGTGCCCGACTGGCTCAGGTAGCCGCCGGGGCCCCCGTTGCTGTTCTTGCGGAAGTTCCTGTCCATGGTCTGGACGTAGTTGCTGGTGACGGGGGAGGTTTCCAAAGGTAACCCGTCAGGCCCCACCGGCACCTGCTGCACCGTCCGGGTGGTCACAGTCTTCACCACTTTCTTCACCTAGAGGGACGGATGCAGGACACACTCCCGTCAGGAAATCCACCGCACCCCCGCGTCCCCGGAGTCCCCGTCCAGCCCAGCACCTTACTCCAGGCAGGTTTCACACCCCGTTTCAGCTCACGGCATGGCAAACTGGCAGGTATCACGGCTGTAGCACCCCAGCCGTCAGGGTCCCTGGCCAGAGCCCTGTCCCTCCACGCTCTCCCCAGGCCTGTACCGTGGTCTCCGTACGCCGGGTTGTCCCGTCGTCCGATGTCTCCACAGACACGACTGACATGGCCCCTTCTGGGTCCTCCTCCATGGTGTATGTCTCCTCCACGATCTGGCCCGGGTCCTGCATCCTGGGGATCGTGCTGTACAAGAGGTGGCTGTGGTCCTGCGGGGAGCAAGGGACAGGCAGTCAGCCCCCACCGCCAACACGGGCCTCCCTGGAGTCACCCGGCCAAGAGAGCTCACCTCTCAGGGAGCCCCGATGTCCTCTTGGATGGGAGGGGGTACCAACAACCCCACACCCAAAGCCCCTTCAAGCCAGGACGGCCACGTTAGAAACACAAGCCCCCCTCTCCCAGCTAGGGTGGGGACACTGGGGCCCTGTCCCTGTACCCCCCACCCAGCAAGCAGGGTGCCCACAGCCAGAGGGCTCAGCTCCCCTTACCTGCGGCCCGTTGAGCTTCAGATCGGGATATTTCTGCCTTTCCAGGTCAGCATCACCCAAGAAACGGCCGTTCTGAAACACACAGCACCACGGCAGGCCTGTGACTAGACTGATCTCCTCCCGCTGCCGGGGTCCCAGGTACCCATCCCCCTTCCCCGCCAGGTCCCGAGCAGGCCACCTCCGGCATCTGACAGACACCCCACGTCACGCCCCGGAGAGGGGCACGCTCCTCGGGGGGCTGTGTGGCACGCAGCGAGCCGCCCCCCATTCCAGCCTGGGGAAGAGCTGGAGGACACGCCGTTCAGCCCGCTCCAGACATCCCAGCTCTCCCAGGGTGCCTGCACGCTCCTGACGGAACGGCCAAGACCCTTCCCTGCTCCCCAGCACAGCCCTGGAGACCTGCCACATCTTCTGACGCAGGAGCCGCAAGCGACATCCCGGAGGCCCCCCAGGACCGCGAGGGAGCAGCACGGATGCTCGGCGGCTGTCTGCAGAGTGCTACCGTTTGACTCCTGCGCTCCCCCTCTGCCCCCGCTTCCCTGCCCCCGACCCACACGTCTCTCCTAGC
Source organism: Phoenicopterus ruber ruber (assembly GCA_009819775.1). NCBI lineage: Eukaryota > Metazoa > Chordata > Aves > Phoenicopteriformes > Phoenicopteridae > Phoenicopterus > Phoenicopterus ruber. Next base: position 72,873,261 of record CM020219.1, on the reverse strand, counting down.
ACCACCACCTTCCACAGCCGGAAAGGCACCTGCCTCCCGCACAACGCCACGCGCCAGCCCTCCGAGCACCCCTCCCCAAAACAGAGCCCGGGGAAGCGAGAACAGGAGAGAGACCTCAAGCCAAGGCAGACGAAACGACATTTCCAGCCCTGCAGAGAGCAGAGCGCTCTCCCAGCCCTGGTTTGGCCGTTTGGGGGACAGACCGAGACTCCAGGGACTTGCCCATCGTCACACGAGAGGGACACACGCTCCCCCGCAGCTGTACACCAGCCCCTGCCTTTCGGCCGCCTTCCAAGAAGCCGAGCGGGACAGGGAGCAAGGATGCCGAGGTACGGACAGCCTCCAGCCTTTACAAAGCCAAACCAGAGCCGACCCGGCAGCCAGACCCTCCAGCCTGGCTCCTCCTCCCCAGAAGACTCCGGCTGCCGAGGTAGGTTTGCACGTCCCCGGACCACCCTCGGCCCCAGCGCGCGTACGGCACCAGCAGCGTTACGAGACCAGCCTAGCCCTCCTCACGTCCGCCTCACGTCCAAGGAGGGCCAAAGGAAGGGAGCCGGGCCCGGGGCTGCCCCACCGAGGCAGGGCTGGCGCAGACCGGGGCTCCGGGAGCCTCCGCGCCCACCTCCGCCGAGGGGGCTTGTTACCTGGTGCCGCCGGGTGAGCGTGCCGTTGGCCAAGCCCGGGCCGGCGTCCTGTGGGGAGACCCGGACTCGTTCCAGTTGGGCTGAGACATGGCGCCGTTCCTCCTCGAGCGCCCGGGTCAGCTTCTCGAACTGTGCCTCCTGCTCCTTGACAGAGGCAAGGATGCTGGCGGTCGACTCCACTTCCGAGTCGTCCATGGGTGACGGGTGCCCGGGACGGGCAGGGCGGGGGCACAGGGAGGCACAAGCGGAGGCGGCTTGGTGTCAAGGTGAGGGGAAGAAAAGTGACCCAGAAGGGCAGGAGCCCCTCTCTTCACTGCATGCGATTCGAGGGAGGAAAGGAGGAGAGAAGAGCGGTCAGAAGAGACTGATTTCGTTAAGACAGATTCTCAGAACAAGAAAAAAATTATCTTATGGCATTAACACCCATTCCCACCCACCACCAGAGAGCTGGCAAGAGGGTCTCAGAGCAGCACAGCCCCAGGCGCGACTCAGGTACTCCTTGCCCCGGCATTTAAGCTTGGGGAAGCAGCACTTGGGGGGCAGAAGGTCCTCCCCCATCCCACCAAAGAGCTGGGGCTGAGCCAGGTTCAGAAGAGCTGCTGTGCGTGAGGAGGTTCCCTCTTCCCACAGGTGCCCTCCCCGGGCCGCAGGGAAGGCTTCCCCCAGAAGGAAAAGCTGCCCCAGGCAGAGGCGGGAGGGGGGCACGTCCCTGGGCAGAGCAGGGGACCCTCCCGCAGAACGAGGAGGGACCCACAGCCTGTTATTTCCTCCGGGAAGGGCCGGGAGCTGTGTCGCTTATCTGCTCCTTCCTCCCCAGGGCGATAAGAGGTGGGGAGAGAGCCCCAGCTCCACAGCTCCTTCCTACCCGGGGAAGGGGACGAAGTGGGACAGGGTCCCCCTAAAGGGAACCCCACGAGCCCCTTTGCTGCCCAGACTCACCCCCCTCCGGGTTCTCACCAGGGCCCTCAAGGCTGCAGCCACCCCAGGAGCCCCTCGGCCCACAGATCGAGGGACGGGCATCGGCTTGGGCCCCTCCAACACCCCCTCCCAAAGGAGAGCAGCAAACAAGCACACCACAATCAATACATTTCGATAGAGAAAGGCAATATTCTTCCATACAGACCTGTCAGAGGAGGAGGGTCGGGTTTGATTGGCAAAGGCGCGGGACAGCCAGGTCTAGACGCAGAGAGTCATGGGAGAAAGAGCCCAGCCACCACAGGGAGGAAGCAGGAGGGGAGAAGCTGCAGGGACAGCAGGAGAGGAGGTCAAAAATCACACGAGTGAACCCAAACCAGAGGGGAGGGCAGGCAACAGACCAGGGAAACGGGCTCCTCTCTCCCAGCCCCCCTTCTCCGAGGGATGGAGCAGTGTCCGGGGCGGGCCGGTGGGGCGGCAAACGCAGCGCTGTTCCCACAGCAGCCCCCCAGCATCTCCGGCAGATCCCCGCCGACGGAGAGGAGCGGCAAGGGCTCGGCCCTCCGCCCCCCGCGCGGCCCAGCCGAGTCCCGGCAAGCCTGCCAGAGGTTTTCCCAAACCCGTGCAGTCATGGCAGGCGTGTGGGGACTCGTCCGAGCCAGGCAGCCGGCACAGAACCTGCTTTCCCACGGTCTCCAGCACGGGCTCTGCCCACTCCCCCGGTGCCACCGCCCCGGTGCGGCTGCGGCGGCGACCCGGGATGGAGAGCACGGGCAGCATCGCCCCTCCAGAGCCCCGGCCGGCCGCCCCCCGCTCCCTGGCAGCCCTGCCCCTCCAGTCCCGGCCTGCAGCAGACGCTGGCTCAGAGGAGCTCGGCGCAGGGCGTTTTGTTTTGTTTTGGTTTTTTTTTATTAATTTCCCACACTATCTCAAGTGTATCCAGATCAAACCCTTCCTGAAAAGCTCCCCCACTCCCAACGAGCCCGCTCCTCCCTGCGGCTCGGAGGCAGGCAGCCCTGGCGCTTATCAGACGCCGTGGCACCGCCGCGACAGCCCAGCCAAGCAGGGGGGATTTTTTCCAAGCGCTTCGGAGGCCGCCTGCAGCGCGCTGGAACATCTGGTCACCGCCACCCTGTAATCTGCCTTCACCAATAAAAAATCCAGCAGTTCTACTCGTGCCCACGCGGTGCCCAGCCAGAGACGAAGCCGTGGCACACGCGCGCCCGCTCGGAGCGCGTCGGCTGCCCCAGCCCGACGTGGGCCGGGATGCTCGCCGGCCAGTCCACACCCTGAGAACGCAGCCCACCGCTCTTGGCTCAGGAGCCCAAGCAGGCTTCCAGAGGCTCCCAGACATGACTCCTGGCTCACGCACGCAGCTTTCCGCTCCTCCCACCTTGCGACAGGTACGCCCTAAGGCTTTTTGCAGCAGATTGACTCCCCGAGCCTTGTATGGAAATGCAGGGACGGCTCTGACCCTTGCTGCTCCGAGGTCTCACCTGCCCCAGGGATTTGCAACAGAGATGCTCGGAAGGAGAGGCCTGGTGCCTCCCAGAGCAGCGCTGACACATCCCGGCTCTCACTCTTGAGTCAAACATTCCCCACCTATCGCTGGGCATCCACCCATGCCAAGCAGGGACACAGACCCCCCCGCCTTCAGGGGCTCGCCGGAGGTCGCTGCCAGCCCACGGGGACACGGAGCAGGTCTGCGGGCCCAGCCCCGGAGCCCTGCTGCAGCCAGAGGGAGCATCTCCTTGCCGCATCCCAGGCTTCTCCAGCGGGCAGGGGACGGTCCTACCACCCAGACACCCTACACAGCCGGAGCGTCCGAAACCCCAGCCACAAGCCCCGCTGGCTTGTTGCCATTCGCTTCCAGAGCGGTATTTCACCAAGCCCTGTCTAAGGGAGGGACACCCCCCGACAGAGAAGGGATCCTCCAGGACATGACCTCGCCCAAGGAGCTGTGCTGCTACGTAACGGCTCCCCAGCCTGTCCTCAACCGTCTCTACGCCGGAGAGGCGGATTTTTGGGGTGCGCGAGGAGGAAGCCAGTGCGCTGGCTTCAGGGAGAGATTCATCCGAGCCCCTGCTCTTGTGAAGGGGCTCACCGGCTTGCAAGCAGCCCCAGTGCTGAGCAGCGAGCGCAGACCAGTGGGGTTGGCCCCTGCGGGACGGCACGCAGAGAGACGGCAACCCCAGGAGATCCCTCCGGCCCCGCGGGGCTGCCCGGCGGGCCCCGCGCAGCAGCAACGCCTCCCCAGCCCCGCACATCCCCTGGGAACACGGCTGGGAACGTGGAAACTAACAATGAAACTCGCAGGGCCTTTAAGGGCCCCAGATAAGGGGCCAGAGCAGCCGTGAGGCTGTTTCCTTCCCGTCCCTTCCACAGGGAGTAAACACAACAGCAGGGGGAAGGAACAGGACACGTCCCTCGCCCACCAGCTCCCCTTGCGCTCACAAACGCCCCTCCAGCCAGGCACGAGGAGGTGGGGGACACACAGAGCCCCCCGTCCCCTTTGGGCCACCAGGTCAGAGCAGAAAGCCTGGGGGAGGGGAGCAGCCGAGGGGCTTCCAGGGAGCCTGTCACAGCGGGGCAGCCAGAGGAGGGGCCGGGCTGGGGTCCCAGGCTGGATGGAGCCCGTGGGCCTGCAGGCCCATCAACACCGACCACCTGATGCTCAGGAGTGGCCACCTGAGGGCTGCTCCACAGGGCCAGGCCACACGAAGCAGTGGGGTAGCCGCTCCGGGTGTCGGGAGCCTGCCCGCGCGCACGGCTGTCACTCCCGCCCCGGACAGCGGGCACGGCCCCGTCACGGGCAAGGGGTGCAGCAGAACAGGGTACCCACCGCCCGGGGGGGCTCGCCCAGCTCTCCTCCTGGGGCCTCCGCCACCAGACACACCACCTCCCTCCGCTCTCGTTCCAGCCATCTCGTCTTCATCGACCCGGGAGTAAAGACATAATTACCGAGCGGCAGTGCCAGGTCCAGAGAGGTTCGCAAGCGCTGTCCCCAGCTCTCCCCGCAGACACACGCCAGCGCCGTCCCGGGCTGGAGCGCAGCCGTTCCCTCACAGCTGGCTGACACACAAACCCCAAACAGCCACTCGGCCTTGCACCCTCCCAGCCGCGCAGAATCCGCCCCAGCTCCCTCCCACACCAGCGCTGCGGGGACAGGGGCGTCCTGGGCGCAGCACGGCCCCTCGCCGCCTCCCCACGCCAGCTCGGGGCACTGGTCATCCATCGCCAAAGGAAGATGGGGGGGGGAGAGGAGAGCCCCGGCTACGCGGCCTCATCGCGCCAGCCAGCAAGCTGCTCGCGACAGCTCGAAGCCAAGTACGCCGGATCCCGCAAGGGTGAAATTCCAGGGATCGCTTTGCGCCCATTCCCCTCTCCTCCTCCCCAGCCTCTGAAGATACAACTACAGAGCATTTTTCCAAAGCCAGACCCTGACCATCTTTGAGGACGGCTGCACGAAAGCCTTTTCATCATGAGAGAGGCACTTGCTGACACACCCGTTACTTAAAAACCCCAGCAAGCCAAAAATATTTTGCCTGGCTCGATTCAGGGCGAAACAAAAAGCCTAAAGACAAAGCACACCCCGGAGCAGCTTCTGCCTCAGGGCAGAAGCAGCACCAGAGCGCGTCCCCCGGGGCTGTCAGCAGGAGGGGACCCCGGGGACCGACGCAGCTACCCAGAAAGCTTTACATCCACATCACGGTTTGGGTTGGAAGGGACCTTAGAGATCACCCAGTTCCAACCCCCCGCCATGGGCAGGGACACCTTCCGCTAGACCAGGGTGCTCCGAGCCCTGTCCAGCCTGGCCGCATCTCACCGCCCGAGTCCCTGGCAGCAGCAGGACCCTGTGCTGCGCCCAGAGGTCCTGAAGCCAGAGCAGGGCCACCAGAGACGTCCAACGCACGGTGCCTGCGGGGAAGAGCCCCTGGGTGGCAGGGAGGCAGCCACGGGCCGATTCGCACGCAGGGAGCTTCCCTCCGCAGGTACCCACCGTAACCTTCCTGGCTGGACTAAAGGCTTGGCAGGGGCCAGACAGACACGCTAAACCCTGACCGAGCCCCCCGGAGCTCTTCCACCGGGGGCAGCTTGGACACGGCACATTTTTCCAAAAGCCCTTGGCCCCGCTTCTCAGGGGACTGCCTTCCCCCAGAACAAATCCTTTGCCTGGTACAATAGTTTCCAGGGCCAAAGCACAGCCGTACCCACCTAGAGTTCACCTGCCCCCTCCTCGGCCGGAGGACGGGGTTCACCCCTTGAAGGCTCCCCACCAGGAGCGCTTCCCTGTCAGCCGCTGAAAGGTTAACCCCGGGGCCCAGAGCGAGCCGGCAGGCGGGGAGCTGCACCCCACGGGCCAGGGAGCACGGACAAGACCCGGCAGATAAGGCGCAGGCAGGAGCCTTGACAGGCAGCGCCCGCTGCAGCACGGGGGATCTCCAGCACGCAGCCCTCGCAGGGGATCTCCAGCACGCAGCCCTCGGCTTGGGTCTTCCCAAGGACCTGCTCCGGCCCCGCGCCCCCAGGGAGCTCTCACTCCGTGGTCCTGGGATCCCTGGAGCCAAGGCCGCTCCCTCAGCACGGTGGATTTTGGGCAAAGTTTGACCCAAGCACCCACGAAGCCAGAAGCCGCCTCCGCCACCCCAGCCCTGCCGAGAGCTCGCTCCCAACAGCGTGCTGTGCCGGGGCGGGGGGACGGCCGGGTCCCAGCCCTCCCCGCGGCTTCGCTGCTTGTTTGTGGCCCCCGGGCACCTGTGAAGCAAGCGGCAAGGTTTGTCACCGCAGCCGCACACCCCTCGCAGCCCCCCCGCTGCTGCGAGGCACGGGCAAAGCGGCCCTTCTCCTCCGGCTCCTCGCCACCAGCCGCGACCAGAGCCAGGAGGGACCCGGCCCCCGGCCCGGGCTGGCCGAGCCCCCGCGGGGACACCAGGAGCTCCGGGCTCCCAGGCCAGACCCACCCACCAGGGTGACAAGGAGGGATGCGCTGCCCGGGGAACTCGCTCCTGCTCCAACACGGTCCCCAGCACCGACTAGGCAAGAAAAACAGCAACATCGCTCAAATAATTCGCCTTGCCCTATCAATTTGAGGGACTCTGAGGAGAGCCAGCTGGCTGCCCGCCCTTTGAGAGCAAACATCAACAGCTCTCAGCACCAGACCCCCCGTCCTCAAGAGAGAGAGGAAGCAACAAATTCTCCTGGTTCCAGTTGCCTATCGTGCACTTAGGAAAAACAGAAACCCCATCAATAATTCAAGCCTGCAATCGTCCGAGGGCTTGCAGCGCATTATACTTGCTTGCTCTGCACAGGTTCACAGCCCTGCTAATTCACCACAGGCTTCTGGTCAGTCTCAATTAGCTAAAAAATAAATGAGCCAAAATCTTTGGCATCTTTCCACCCCCGAGCGCGGAGTCCAGGCTCACACATCAGTCCCCAGCGCTCAGCCTGCCCGAGGCGGCGAGCACTAAGGGTAGCCAAGGTGCAGCAAGCCGGCAGGGCATCGGGCAGAGAGCCCACGGGCCCACGCTCATCCCCGTCTCGTCTGCTCCTGCCTTCGGTCCAGGAGAGCATGGCAGCCCTCGGGCCACAGGGCAGCCGATGGTGGGCAGTGGCTCCCACGTCCCTGCGTGGGTGATGGAGTTTTGGCCTCAGCCGTTTCCCTCCTGCCGCCCCAGAGGCGGGAACGTGCCCGCTCCGCAGGCTGCCAGCTCCCACCGCAAACCAGCGCGCCGGGGAGGGACCCGCCTGCCTGGGCGGACACATCCTCGCCTCCAGGTTGTGCAAGGCGCCCTGCTCACGCTCCCCAGCCCGCCCGAGCCCTGCCAGACCCCGCGCCGGGGCAGAGGCTCCCCCCTCTCCTGCCGAGGGCTTCAGCTGCCTTCGCGGCCCCCGGCCCCGCCGGAAAGGGCTCTCCCCGGGGCCCGGCCACGGAGCGCAGGCACCGCGGACTTCGGCCGGGCTGGCGGGCAGCCAGCCAGCCCTCCCCCGGCGGGGAAGGGCTGCTCCCGCAGGCGGGTCAGACACCGCCTCGGGCGCCTACCTGCCCCGGCCCAGCCCCACCTCTCGGGGGAGCCGTGCCCAAGGCACCCGGCGAGAGCCGGGCGGGTGATCCGCCAGGAGCGGCCGCCTCGGGCGGCAGCGGGAAGGGAGCCGCTCGCCTCCGCCCGTCATGCCCAACTGGTCGGACCGGCAGCGGAATGGCCACCTGGTCTGCCTTGCCTGCCGCCCCCAGCGCCAGGGACGAAGGCCACGTAGCTCCGTTGGGAAAGCCTCCCTCCGGAGAGGGGAGTTACCCGCGGAGATGCAGGCAGGGACGCGGCACCGCACCTTATAAGGGAGCGGGCCAGCAGCCAGCGGAGGATGATAAGGAGGGAGAGATAAGGCGCAGGGTGGGGCCGCGCTGGAGGGGAGGAAGCAGGCGAGTGTCGGGCCCCCCCAGCGAGGGCAGGGGGCCCAGGAACGCACCACACCGATCGGGTCCAAAGGACGGGTCCGGACACAGCTGGGGGTGGCGAAACACGGTGGGCGATCCCCCGGGGAAGGGGTCCGTCCCTGGCCCGGCTGAGGTCACCAGATCGGTGCCATTCGCTGCTCCAGTGGGATGAAGAGGGAGAGGCAGGGAGCGGGGCCAGCGGGAGAAAGGAGCAGCGTGGGGTCAGCCGCAAAGAGCGAGGCTTGTTCCGCTGGTATGCCAGCAATCCGGCTGCGGGGCAGCTGTCCTCCCGGGCACGCGAGGGGGGCCCCTCGCCCCGCTCCCGAGCACGGCCGGGACACGGCACGGGAGGAGCTCCTTCCCTCCCGGCTGGGCCGGAGCGAGGCCTCGGGCAGGCCGGGAGAGCTGCCGACCCTCTGCGCTGGAGGGAGCAGCCGGCCCCACGGCGAGCGGAAGGGAGACCGAGCGTCCCTCGGCGCCTTCGGGAAGGAGAGGACAAGCGTCCCTCCCAGCAGGAGGGCAGCCAAGCCGCAGGGCTCCAGGCAGACACACCGTCCACCCGCAATCCCCGAGTGGGACGGCCACAGGGCCGGAGCCTCCCTGCCAGCAACGCCCCGCTGCATCCCGCCGCCCTAGGACGCCCCGGCAGCCCCGCGGGTGCCGGGTCCCGCCGCGTGGGCTCCCCCCGCCCTGGGGACAGCAACAAGGCGGGGGTCCCGGCCACCCCTCCGCACCAAGCGGGCACCGGTCCCACGGTTCGCACCCCCGGCCCCTGGGCCCAGGAGATTCACATGTTGGGAGCCCTTCAGCAGCACAAAGGCGGCTCTCTCTCCTCTGTGGGAATCCGCAGCTGAGCGCTCGGCGGGGACAAAGGGATTTCACAGGCACATCCCCAGCCGGCCGGCCGCCCTCCCCCCGGCGTTCCCGCTTCCTGTCACGGTAGCACCAGACCTCAGGGCCGCAGCAGCAAACAAACACCCAGCGCCGGATTCTGGGAACGGGGCCAGAGCATTCCCTGGGCAGGCCGCGCTCCGGCAGCCAGCAGGCTCCTGCTTCACCCAGGCGGCTCCCGGGCCCCGCGGGGGGGAAGGAGCAGCCCCCCGGCTCCAACACCCCGGCCCGAGGAGCGGCAGGTGAGCCGGCAGGATCGCAGGGCAGCTCCCGGCTCCTTGCCGTGCCCAAGGAACGGCGGCCACCTCGATGGGGGACGCACGATGCCCCCGTGGCCGCAGGGCTCGGCTGGACGCCCGGCGTCGTGCTGAAGGTCAGTGCTGCCCCAGGCTCCAGCCACGCCAGCGTCCCTGCCCTTCACCCCGCCGCTCCCCCCCACCGCCGGGCCGAACTTTCCCATTCAGCTCCCTCTCTCCTACAGCGAAAACAAACACCAGCCCGGCTCTGCAGAGATAAGGGCTGCGCTAGCAGAGCCCAGGGAGCAAAGTCCCCCTCGGTTAACTCCGAAGCTGCAGCGCCACGGGAGCTGCCTCCCCCCGAGCCCGAGCCGAGGGACAGGGGCATGGCAGACGGGGTGAAGCTGCTCCAGCACCCCGTCCCAGGGGCAGATTTAGCTCACATCTGCTGCTGGCCACCCCCACGCAGAGAGGCTGCGGGCCAGCGTTCCCGGTAGCATTCAGGGAAGCCTCCTCCATGGGGCCACAGGCGCAAGCGCCCGCAGCCAGCGGCCGCCCCGAAGGGCCCCTGGGACGCAGCCTGGGCCGGATGACTCGGTGCCAGCCCGGCGCCCGGACACATGGGTTCGGGCCCCCTTCCCCAGCACAGAGCCCTCGCCACAGCCCCTTCCCAGCGAAGCCGCTTGAGATCATTTCCTCTGCCGACACCTGCAGCCGGGCCCGGCCCCGACTCGGCTCCAGTTACTCTGCCCCAACCAGCGCACGAAGGCACGGTCCCCGGGAAGCACGGCCCCCCATCCCACCAGCAGCACGGGAGCCGCACCGCCGGGCTCCTCCAGCCAGCGCCAGCCCGGGAGGCCAGCCTGCGTTATCCGCCTTCCCTGCGAGGACCGCTCAAGTGCCAAGGAGCCCCGGCCAGGAACACGGAGAGGGCAGGAGCCCAGGCCCCCACCCATCCCAGCAGCCCCACGCAGGGTCTCCCTGCCCCGGGGAGACCAGGGCACCCCGGGGGCAGACAGGGCGCCCTTCCCTCTGCCAGACAGGCCACACGCCTCTCCCCTCCCCAGGCTGAGCAAACAGGCAGGCGGTGAAGTCATGTTGGGTGCGGGAGCGGCAAGGAGGGAATTGCCGAGATTAAGCCAGGCCACCTTGCAGGGGCAGCTCGAGGGAGCCGCCCAGGAGAAGCGGGACCCCCTGCCCTCCCCTCGCCGCGGGCCAGCCCAGCCTCCTGGAGCAGGTAGGGCGGACGGCAGGCTGAGTCACAGCACACATCACCCAGGGCCAGGCTGAAACCCCAGCTCCATTCGGCATGACCTCATCAGGTGCCCTGCTCTCTAATTGCGTGCGTGCGTCTGCGCTCGGAGACGACTTGGAGGGCCCTGCCAAGAGGAGTAATGAATGGGTGAAGGAAAGCCACCGGAGAAGCATCAGAGCCAGGGACTGAATCACGGCTGGGGGTGGGGAAGGGGGCTGCTGCCCTGCCGATGGGCTGTGGCAGGGTAACGGCAAGTCCCCCACGGTGCTCCGAGTCCCCTTGGTGCCCACGGCCAGGCAAGGCACACGCACGGGCTGGCACGAGCCCGCACTCATACACAGCGGCAAGGGACAAGACAGCAGGCCGGGCCACGCTCCGAGGGATGGCGGGACTTCACCCCACCCCAGCCCCCTGCCCAAGTTGTTTGCCGGTGCCACATCTGGCTACTGCTCCCCCAACCCGCTCGCTCAGAAGCGGCTTCCCAGGCTCCTGCGCGAGCCGAAGGGAAGGAAACCTGCGTTTCCTGGTCAGACAGGAGATGACATCGTGACTTCCCTTTCCCGTAAGCTTCTAAACACGACGTCCTGCCAAGGGCCGCTCCCCGCCGCCCCCAGCCCGCATGCGGGCGCCCTGGAACCAAGCCGGGAACGCCAGGCATGGGCACCACCACCACCCGCCGAGCTGCCCCAGCCAGGAGCCTGGCATGGTCCGCCCGGGAGACCAGACGCTCAGCCAGCTCGCTGGAAGCGTCCCGTCTCTGGGGAACACGCACGAGGGCTCCTCATCCATGGTGGTATCACATTCCCATCCAGGGCTGGGAGTGTCCTACAAGCAGAGGGTGGAAGACGCTGGTTTCCAACCCCACAAGGACGTGGCTGTGCCCACCGTGCCCCAGAGATGGGCTTATCTGCAGAGCCGAGGCGGCACCAACTCCGCAACGCCAGCACGTCTGCTCCCTCAAACCGCGAGCGAGCGTGCGCTGCCGCCCTCCAGCCTCCCCTCGCACGCCTCCTCCGCCTGTTGGCACAACCCCGCCAGCCAAGGGGCACACACAGACAGGGCCACCCGACGCCGCGGGCGCTCCCGAGGCTCCCGGAGGGAAGACGGGGACATCCCTGGGAAGCCGAGCCACAAGCCCTCCTCACGGCGTAAGGCTGCTGCCGCAGCTTCGCTCCCCATGCCCATCCACCTGCCCTGCCCGGGGCGGCTCCTCTCGCTACCGAAGGGGGGGCTGGAGGAGGGCAGTGGTCTCCCCCCAAGCCAGCTGCTGGAGACAGACCCTGGGCAGAGACCAACGGAGAGCAGGCTTCCCTGTGTGCCACACCAGCGTGCTCCGGAGGGGAGCTGCAGGGCCCCGGGAGCTCATTCCTGCAGGTAAAAGCAGAGAAAAACAACAGAGGAGCAGAGAGGAAGGAGGGCTACAAAGCCGGCCTGGAGCAGGCGGCCTCCCCGCATCAGAGAGGCTTTCCCCCCCAGCAGCACCCCGGGCTGCCCCCCTCTTCCCCCATCAGACCCTGGTTAGCACCGGGCGGGATGAGGGATGACATCTCTCCCCCGGAGCGAGGCGGCCTGCCCGCAGCCAGAGCCAGGCATGGCAGGCAGCGCTGCGTGCAGCAACACGCTCGCAAGAATGTGTTACTCCACTGGGCAAGGGGCCTGCCAGCAGCATGCAAACACGACCGGTGATCCACCCTTCCAGGTCGGAAAAACTCGTCTTTGCAGTTCGACACACTCCCTCCCACCCATGGCAGCGACCCACGCGCGCGAGCTGCCCGGCACCACCACCTCCCCGCTCCTGCCGGGCCAGGCGGGGAGCTGGGAGCACCGGCGGGGGAGCAGTCAGAGACCTGGGAGCTCTTCTCAGAAAAGACCAGCGTGAGCACCACGCGAGACAGGGGCGAGAGGGAAACACGTCAGCTGAGGACAGCGAGACGCCTTCCTCCTCCCGGCCAGGGCAGGAATCGGTTCTCCACGTTCACCTGCTCCGAGGCTGGCGGACTCCCACACTGGGCCACCTCGCTCGGAGGAAGCAGCCCACCCCCCTCGCCCCGGGTCATCCCTCTCCCACCCAGGAGGTGCTTCTGCAGTCGCAAAAGCTGCGCGAGATGAGGGGAGGGAGAGCCACGCGAGGAGCTGCTTCTGCAGTCGCAAAAGCCTCGTGAGGCGAGAGGGGAGAGCAACTCCCCTTGCTGCCCGCTCCCCGCCGCGTCCCGGCCGCCCTCCATCCCTGCCGCCCTCCATCCCCGCCGTGTCCCGGCCGCCCTCCATCCCCGCCGCCCTCCATCCCCGCCGCCCTCCATCCCCGCCGCCAGCTCTCGAGGAAGCGGCGGAGGCAGGTAAGGCGCGCGCTTCCAGGCTCCCGGCGCCCAGGAGGGGCCCGCAGCAGGAAGCCACTGAACTTTGAGCAGCGCTCGCTGCGACTGGGGCCAACGCCCAGAGGAACAGGAGCAGTCGGGGCTGGGACGGAGGCACGACGGCAGCTCCTGCCCTTGCACACGTTAACCCAGCGCGCTGCTGCCACCGAAGCCAGCCCACCCGGGGCCGGGCTGGAAAGGGACGCCCTCATACCAGCCCTGGAGCCGCAGATGTTTAAAAAGCACTCCCGGGGCTCACGCCCCTGCCCAGACCCTTCCCTGCGTGTGCTGGAAAGCCAGTCGCTCCCGGCCTGGACAGGCACCCCACCACGACTGGTTTGCTAAGCGCCGCAGCCAGCCAGGACGCCCGTACGCCCACCGACACCCCAGCAGCACCTCTGCAGTCCCAGAGCCACCCCCGCCTTCCACCATGGTTTCACAAAAGAAATCCTGCTCTCCCATCAGCACAAGCACCTGGGCAGTGACCTGTTAAAATTAAACATACAGGGAAGGGCTCAGCCTGGATCAGGTCCCCCGGCCCACGCTGGCACAGGCATTTTTGCAGCGGGTCAGAGCTCTGCAGCACAAGGTGAGGGACGCGGGGACAAGCTCCCAGGCACCCGCTGCTCCTCTGTCATGGCCCCCTCGCAGGGGAGCCCACCGCCCCGCAGGCAGGGGAAGCTGGCGCGGAGGCTCTGCGGGGCCGCCGAGACCGCTCCTGCCCACCTCGGGCCGAGGCCCGCGCACGCCGGGGGTCCCACTGCCAGCCTCCGGCCCGCAGCTGCGCCGGGCTGGAAGAAGCGGAGGAAAGCAGAGGTGACGGGCACCCTGGGCAAGGGCTCACCCGCCCTGGCATCATCCCCGGCAGCTTGTGCTCCTTAGTCACCCGCTCGCCCCCACGCCCGGCAGCCACCTCATCCCGCCACGCCGTTTTCAGACGGGCCGCGACGAGGAAGCGGTGTCCCCCGTGGGGAACACTCTCCTTCCTCCGCGGGGCAGCGGGGACGGGGAGCGGTACCGCAGGAGGGCCGCGCGCACCCCTGCCACCCCGAAGCCCGCTCGGAGGGCTGAGGTCGCACAGGAGTGGGACAGAGTGAGCGAACGCACAGGCCAGCCCCACGCAGCAGCCGCTGGACAGGGCGAGCGCAGGGGCGGCACGCCGTGCCGGACCCGCGGCAGCAGCGGGCAGCACCAGCCGCCTTCCCGGGTGGGAAGGAAGGCGGATTAGCAACAGGCACAAGACAGGCAGGAGGCGGACGGACTCACTGGCCTGCTGCTGGGAGTTTCCAGCACAAGAACTGGCTCTAAGAAACAGCTCCCCCCCCAGAGAGCCGCCTCTGACGGTAAGTCAGGAAAGAGAAGGTTGTGGCCACCTTGGGGAACTCGAGGACTTTGGTCGAGAGCCCGTAAATCCAGCCCCTTTCCAACAGCCTTACGCCGAGACACATTCCTGCACTTCGTGCCAGAGGACAACCTCCTCCGCTGGCCAAGCCCTGTGTCACATGCGGAGGAGCCGCCTGAATCACCCAGCAGGTTTGGGTTTTGTCACCGCATCCAGGCAACACCTGTTGCCTTTTTACAGACCCAAACCAGCTCCGCAGTTCCGCTTCTCGCTGTCAGGAAGGCAGGGACTGGGAAAACACCCCTGCTGCAGAGACCTGGGCTTTCAGAGCCGGGAGAGCTCTGTACTTCCCCGGAGACCGTACCACCGCAGCCCTGGGAAAGGGCTCCCTCCTTGCCAGCAGTAAATGAGAGAGTTTCGAGGGGCTGGTGGGAAGAGAAACCAAGAGATTTAACCAGCACTCTCCCCTAAGGTCACACACACTGGCACGGTTCAAGCTACGCTATTATTTTCTGGGTGTCCTAAAGCCACCCCCAGGGCAGACACAATGGGCCAAGGTCTTATCTCCACGCCAGAGGCTGGAGGAGGGAAGAGACGAGAGGCAATCCAGGGACAGAGGTGCCGGTCGCACGGCCTGGGCTGGACCATCCATCCGACTCCCAGCCCGTCGTTAGGGAAGGGATGGCCTCAAGGGCTCCTCGACCGCAGAGATCGGGGCCTGACCTCCGAGTCGGAAGGGAGGCGGCTCACCCCTCTGCCGCAGCCCAGCACGCTCCACCGAGCGAGCGCTTTCATCCTCCCACCCCTTCCAGGAAGGCTCCACGCAGGATTCCAGCAAGCGCTGCACATCACGAAGGACGGTCATTTGCATGCAACAGAGTCCCGGCCAAGTTCAGTCAAGTGGAAGGAGAACAGCTTTTTAAAAACTGCCTTTTTGGTTTTTTCACTAAAGTGCACGACTAAATGCTGACAGGTAAGAGAACCTGCCTCGGGAAAGCGCTGGGAGCAGGCCAGATAACCACGGGAAAGACTAACGATCCCCCTGCCCGGGCTCTTCCCAGCACACGGCTTCCCGCAGACCTGGGGGATGCCGCCCCACTCCTCCGGTGGGAGCCCCAGCAGGCTCCGCAGATCCGTCACGCACGGGAGCGAGTGCTGCGGGCATCAGAGACGGGAGTCCGCGAGTCGCCGGCCAGCCGCTCACCCCCACCTCGCCACATCCAGGAGAGCTTCTCGGAGGAGGAAGAGCAAGGCACAGAAATGGAAGCGTCAAACGCAAGCTGCGAGCACTGACGACGGGATTCCCAGCGCGCCCGGGTTCTGGGGTGCTGAGCTTTCCCTGCTCCCTGCAAAGCCGAGGACAAGCCTGTTCTCAAACCCACACCAAGGCAGCCGAGTCCAAAAGCACCCACACAGCGCAGGGGGGACATCGGGTGGAACCGCGGCAGCCGGGGTCAGATACCACCGCGACGCTCCGCACGCCCGGGCGGTCCCACGCGCTCCCCGCGGGCTCTCCAGCGGCCGGGCAGTGGCCTGCGCCAGGCTGGGTGCCGCAGCCCCGGGCCAGGAGCCTGCAGCCCTGGGGAAGGAGAGCCCAGGCCTCCCGAATGCCCTGTTACCCCCATCGGCACCGGCTCCGTGGAAGAGCCTGGGCACCAAGCCCTTGCCGGAGAGGGAGGCACCTCCAGGAGGTCCACCCCTCTCTCCAACAATCAGAGGAAGCTTTGTTGTCCAGGCTCCCCCACTCCGAGCCCAGGGGCATAACGGAGGTGCCCCGCTTCGAGCCCGCCCGCGCCTCGCGGGTGCCAGCAGCGCTCGTGACAGAGCCACCCAAACTTTCGCGCATTTACCCCAAGCTGAGCCTCTTCTCCGTGACGCTCCGCAGGGGAGCGGGAGCGGGCAACGCCGCAGCAGGTCACCGGCTCCGCGCACAAAAGGCGCTGGGCAGGGGGAGGCCACTGGGCTGCTGCTCAATGACAGTGCGGCCCGCGGAGCTAAGGGGAGAGCAGCCGGCCGGGGCCGGGCCGGGCCTCCCCTGGAAGCGTTTCCGTGTCACTTGTTGGCTGCGGGCGCGGGGCCGCCGGTAAGCTCGGAGCTATTCCACGACGGGGACCTGCCACGGGAGGAGGGGGAGCTGCCCGCCCCACCCGAGCGCTTGACCCCGCGGGGCACAGCGGCCCCTTCCCCGCCAGAACAAAGGCGCGGGCAGGCCAGATCCCGGGGATAAGCCCGTCCTCGCCCGGGCAGAGGCGAGCCCGGGCGGCCGGCACGGGGCTGCCCCGGCCCGCCCCGCGGCCGCCGCCGGGAGGCAGAGCCGGGGCCCCGGGCCGTGCCCCGGCAGAGACCCCGCGGAGGGGCCGAGCGCCGGCGCCCCCCGCACAAAGGGCGCGGGGGGGCCCTGCCGGTGCCGGCCGCGGGAAGCTGGCACACGGGCTGCCTTTGTTCCGGGCAGGGCGAGCGGCGGAGGCGGCGGGCCGGCACCGGGCGGGGAGCGGGGCGGCCGCCCGGCCCCGCCGCCTTTGTGTCGCTCCCCGCGGGCTCCCGGCGGGCCGGGCCCCGCCAGCGCCCCCGCCAGGGCCGGGCACCGCCACCCCGGCCGGTCCCGCGGGGCGCGGCCCCGCCTGGCACCCGGCTGCCGGGCAGCGACGGGCCTCCAGGGGCCCAGCACCAACCGGCCCCGGCAGGAGAGCACGGCCGGGCCCCGGCCCCGCCGGGCGGGCCGCGGGGAGGGCGAGGGCCGGCCCGCCCCCCTCCCGCCGCGGGGGCGTGCGGCGCCCGGCAGGCGCCGGCCCGCACCGGCTCCCCTCCCCCTCCCCCGGGCAGGCGGCGGCGGAGACGCCGAGAGCGGGACTCACCGTGGCCGGGCTCCTCGGCGGCGGGCAGGGGGGGCGGTCCCGCCCCGCGGCGGCGGCGCGGCCGCCCGGCCCGCTCCGCGGGGACCCGCCGCGGCGGCGAGGCGAGAGGCGAGGCGAGGCGAGGCGCCCGGAACGGGGCGGCAGCTGCGGGCGGCGGCCCGGGTCCCCGCCGGGCCGGGCTGTGCCGGGGGGAGCGGAGCGGAGCGGTCCGGGAGGGTCGCACCGGGCCTGGCCGCGCCGTGCGCCCCGCGCCGCTCCCGCACCTAAAATGGAAGTTGCTCCGGCGGGGCGGGGCGGGGCGGGGCGGGGCGGGCGGGGGCTCCGCCCCGCGGCGTCAGCGCGCCCCGCGCCAATGGCGGGCGGAGCCCAGCGGCGCCCCGCCCACCGATGGCGCTCTCCGCTGGGGGTGCGGGAGGGCGCAGGGGGCGGAGCGGGGCGGTCCGGGGGGGCTGTGCCGGGAGGGGGCTGGCCCCGTGGGGTCTGTCCCTTGTGGGGTCTGTCCCGGGAGGGGGCTGGCCCCGTGGGGTCTGGCCCCGTGGGGTCTGGCCCCGTGGAGTGTGTCCCGGGAGGGGGCTGTCCCCGTGGGGTCTGTTCCTTGTGGGGTCTGTCCCTTGTGGGGTCTGTCCCAGTGGGATCTGTCCCCCGTGGGGTCTGTCCCGGGAGGGGGTTGTCCCCGTGGGGTCTGTCCCCATGCAGTCTGTCCCTTTTGGGGTCTGTCCCAGTGGGATCTGTCCCCCGTGGAGTCTGTCCTGGTGGGGTCTGTTCTGGTGGGGTCTGTCCGCTGTGCGATCTGTCCCCCGTGGGATCTGTTCCTGCGGTGTCTGTCCCCGTGGGGGTCTCTCCGGGCGGGGTCTCTCCGGGTGGGCTCTGCCCCAGGGGGTGCCCGTTCCCCACACTGGGGTGTCCCCTCGGGCGGGATCCACCCGCAGGGAGAGGATCTGCGCAGGGGCCCTGCCCCGGGGGGGGCGGCTCCCCAGGCGCGGGGGCTGCCGCTGGGGGCTGGGGGGGCTCGGCCAGCCCAGCCCCTCGCAGCCCCTGCGGGGCAGCGCCCGCTCCCCGCCTGTCCCACCCGAGCAGGGAGACGTGCGACCCCGTCCAGGGCGGAATTCGCCCGGAAGCGGGACTCTGTGGGGACGGGCTGTAGACCCTCCTGGGGGTCACCTGCACCCCTCTGGCTCCAGGGAGCTGGTGCCGGCTGGATCCCGCCAGCACTCATCCTGGGGGAGCCCCATGAGCCCCCCCGCTGGCCCTGGAAGCCGGGAGCTCATCCCGGGTGGGTTCTGTCCCCACGCCCCCACCGATAGGTCCCACGGGCTCCGGCACCCCAGACCGCGGGTGGAGGGGCACAGCCGGTGGCCGGGGACAAAGGCACTGCCCATCGGTCTCACCGGGGGACCCGCAGGCCCCGTTGAGGGGAGCGTGGCCGATTTTGGGCAGCCCCTCGCGTGGCCAAGGCCGGCGGAGAGCCGAAGGGCTGCAAACGCAGGGGAGGGCTGGCGCGAGCCGCCGGAAAGCGCAGGTGAGGCAGGGCGGGGGAGGCGTGTGGCAGGGAAGGCGCGGGGGCTCGGCGCCGCATCAACGGTGCCTTTCACGGCAGGCGGGGGACGAAACGCCAACGCAACCCAGCCGGAGAAACACCAACGTAACCCCCAGAGAAACGCCAACGCAACCCCCAGAGAAACGCCAACGCAACCCAGCCAAACGCCAACACAACCCAGCCAAACCCCAACACAACCCGGCCAAAGCCATCTTGCTCTGCCCGACTTCCACGGCACCGAATCAAGCGGTGCTGCCGTCCCTGCCGGCGTGGAGAAATGGCTGGAGGGGACCCGGGGAGGGACAGAGACACGGGGCAGGACGTTTAAACGTGAGGTTTAATAATTGCAACTGATCCAGCCGCAGAAAGGTGACTCCGGAACGAGTAGCGCCCTGCGAGGGCGCAGCGTCATGTCCCAGGGCCCGCCGCTGCTGCTCCATGGCCGCGGGACCGGAGCCGAGCCCGGGCGGGAGGCTGCGCCCGGGTGAGGGAGGATTTCCCCCTCCCCGGGGAGGCGAGGAGGTGGCGCAGAGCCTGTCCCTTCCCACGGCCGGCGCCTGGGAGAAGCGGGACCCAGGTCCCCCGAAGGGGACAGGTCTCTGCCTCGTCTCCGGCCCCGGGCTGCGGGACGCAGGCGCCAGGGAGAATCCTGCTGCTCCTGGGCGCCAGACAAGACAACGACAAGAGCTGAGGGAGGTTTTGGGTGGGGACGGGCGATTCTTGGGGTAAACACGCGTTGCTCGGAGCAGCGAGGAGGAGGTGGGGGCCGCGGCGGCAGCCTGCGGCTGTTTGAAGGAGGTAATCCCAGCCGCGGGCGGGGTTTGCCAAGGGTGGCGCAAAAAGGCGTCACGAGGAGAAACGGGATTCAGCGCATGGGAAGGGCACAGCGAGGGAGATTATCGGGGCGTGGGACCCCCAGACCCTCCCTGGTGTTTGTTTTGTGAAATAGATTATCTGACGTGCTGGCTGCAAGGAGCGGGGAGAGCTGCCCCCCGCCCCTGCCGGGGAGGAGGGAGGTTCCTCCGTCCCACGCCTTCTCCCCACGTCCCTTCATCCTCGCTGTCCCCAACCGGAGCGGGTCGGGCCCCCCTCGGCCCTGTTCCTCGAGCGGGAACCACTCCCAGCTCACGGGTACTCCCCGGCTGCCCTCCCCTCCTCTTCGCCCGCACAAGGAGGAAGGCGGGTGCGTCCCCTGCACCTCGGGGACAAGGAGGGAGAAGAGGAGCTCCTGCAAGTCGTTCTGGGGAGAAGAGCCCCCGCCCGCCCGTCCCACGCCCTCGTGACGCCCCTGAAGGGACAGGTGACCCTCAGGGAAACGCATCAGGGACACCCTGCTCCCCCACCCCAGCACCGGTCGCCCCAACGCGTCCCCAAGGGCCCCTGCCCGGGCTGGGGGGGGCGCAGGCGCGGCCCGGCGTGCCCGCACAAACCCCCTGCCCTCGGCGAAGCAGGGCTGAAGCCAGCGGGAGACCCGGCGCTGGAACGGGGAGTCGCCACATGGGGCCCTTCCACATCAGCCCGCAAATTATTTCAGCCCACGAGAGGCTTCCCAGCGCCGGGGCCGCTCCTGACGCTCCCCGTCACTGCCCGAGAGCCGGGCGTGCCGGCCGTGCCACGGCTTCACCGGTGCGTACCCGCGCGGGAGAGGCCGGCAGCACGCCCCGGCGCCCGGCGGCGCAGAGCGCAGCGCCGATGGCTGCCCCGGCACAGGCGGCCGGCAAGTGCCCGCCGGCGCAGAAAGCCCGGGGCAGCCTTCTGCTGCGCCTGGTGCGCGGCCGCATCGTTGCTACTGCAGCCAGCCCCGACATTTAACAGCCTTTAAAGCCTTTAGTTGCTTCGAAGATTAAACGCGGTGTCGCGAACACGCCTCTGCCGGCTCCGAGTCGGAGCTGGAGTCAGGTCCCTTTGAAGCCGGGCGGGCGCCTCGTGTCCCCGGGCTGCAGGACGGGGCTGGACGGGGTCTGCCGGCGCGCGGTCGGCTCGAGCTCCGGCTCAGCCGTGCCCCGGCAGCTGCCTGGCAGCGCGTGCTCGCTTTTGCAGCAGGCTGAGCCCTCTGGCTTCGGTCACCCCGCCGCAGACCGTGCTCTTGTCTGGATGTACCTGCTGCGGCAGGGGAGTCCGTCCCACTGCTTCCCGGGAAGAGGAGATGGGAAAATTTGCCCTCTTCTACAGTAATGACGTGTAATAACATCTCGCACATCCCCTTTCATCCTGCAGTGCTGCTGATGCCTTATCCAGATGCGACGCCCAGAAAACGCAGCTCCCGCTGGCACAGAGCAAAGGCGACCTGTTTACCAGGCGGATCGGCGCTCCTCGGCGGCGGAGGGCAGGAGGAAGGGGAGGCCGCCGTCTCCGGGTCCAGTGCAGGCGGTCCGGAGAGACGACCCGCATTGTTCTAAATCAGGATAACGAGGCACTTCCGCAGCCCCCTTCCTATGGGAATCCCGACAGGTTGTTGTCTTCCCGCTGCGCGAGGGGAAGTGTGGCACCAGGGGGGCGAAACGACGCATCCGTCGGACGCCAGCGGTAAAGGGGAGGCGGGAAGCTGGGGCTGCCGGAGCTTCTCGGCCCCCATTCCAAGTCGCCAGGCATGCAGCAAGCCCACAGCCCACGCCGAGGCCGTGCCGGAGCAGCGTCTGGCAGCTCCCCGTGCTCGGCGTGGCACCGAGGCCGGGCAAAGCGCGGTGCCGGCCTCCCGCGGTGCCCGCGGACCGGCCCGCTATCAGCCTTTGACGCCTGACCCGGCCGCATCCCGTTGCGCTCTCGGGCTGTCAAATTCCTGTTACGGCTTTTGCTCGAATGTGCAAATGACTGAAGGGTGCAGAGGGGTCTCCGTCCCTCCCAGCCCCGCAGTGATCTGTCGCCACTTAGAATCATAGAATCGTAGAATTGTTCTGGTTGGAAGAGACCTCCAGGATCATCGGGTCCAACCATTAACCCAGCACTGCCAAGTCCCCCACTAAATCGTATCCCTTAGGGCCTCATCTAAATGCCTTTTCAATCCCCCCAGGGATGGGGACTCCCCCACTGCCCTGGGCAGCCTGTGCCAGGGCCTGACAGCCCTTTCGGGGAAGAAATGGTTCCCAAGATCCAACCTAAACCTCCCCTGGCGCAACTTGAGGCCGTTTCCTCTCGTCCTGTCGCCTGTTCCTTGGGAGAAGAGACCGACCCCCCCTGGCTCCAACCTCCTTTCAGGGAGCTGCAGAGAGCGAGAAGGTCTCCCCTCAGCCTCCTTTTCTCCAGGCCAAACCCCCCCAGGTCCCTCAGCCGCTCCTCACAGCACTTGTGCTCCAGCCCCTTCCCCAGCTCCGTTGCCCGTCTCTGGACACGCTCCAGCCCCTCAGTGTCTGTCTTGGAGTGAGGGGCCCAGAACTGACCCCAGCACTCGAGGGGCGGCCTCGCCAGGGCCGAGCACAGGGGGACGATCCCTGCCCTGGTCCTGCTGGCCACACTATGGCTGACACAGGCCAGGATGCCGTTGGCCTTCTTGGCCACCTGGGCACACTGATGGCTCCTATTCAGCCGGCTGACTTACAGTCTCTTCTTCCTCCTCTCCCCACCTCCAGCTCTTTTCCCAGCCGGGGACCCCTGGCTCCGTCCTTCCCCTCGGTGGCTGCAGCGCAGGGCGAGGTACCTCCCGAGAACGGGAAAAGGAGGCAGCTCCTGTAAGTGAGACCCAAGACCAGAATTTCCTTTCTCTTAAAGAAACCAGCTCAGAATCTGCTGATTTGAGGGCTTGGGAGACGCTGGGAAGACGTGGCTTGTCCTGTGGGGAGGCGTCTCTTCCGATCAGCTGCAGAGGGAGCCTGGATAACCAGGGCCGGCCAGGCCACCTCCCGACTGAGCTGCCCTCCCTTCCCCTCCCCAGAGGATCCCACCAGGAGAGAAGCCCCGCTTGACGCTCCCGATGCACCGAGTCACGCCGTGCCGTGCCCAGCCACCCACCCAGGACGGGCACACGAGCCCCGGCCTCGGCAAAGCAAGGGCTGTGCCCGGGTAACCAGCTTGGGGTACCGGTAAAAGTTACACTCGCAAAAGGCCTCTTTTGTGTATCGACCGTGGGAGCGTTTGCTGGTACTGCCAGATCACGCGTCAGGATGTTTTGAGGGCAGACGAGGCTGCGGGCGAGCAGGGAGCGGCAGCACCGCAGCTGCTGGGAGGGCGGGCTGTGCGTGACGGGGGTGAGCGCCGCCGAAACCGCCCCAAAGCCAAGGGCCCGTCGCCTGTGCCGGGCGCGGGGCCGCGTGTCGCTGCCTGGCAGCGGCTCGGCAGCCTGCCAGGGCACAGCATCCTCCGGGCACGCCGGGCCCGGCTTGGAGGCAGCCCGTCCCGCGGCGGGCTCTTCCACCATGCCAGGCCGGCTGCGGGCTCTGCCCTGGCCGCGGGAAAGGGGGCTGCCGCCCTTTCCCACAGCCGCCGCCGGGCCTCCGGTCCCGCTCGCTGCCGCAGGACGTGCTGGGCCGCCCGCGGGGTGGCTCTGGCCCCGGCCGCAGGGCCGCCTCTGCGGGACGCCGGGATCCCGGCACCCGTGGCGGACCCGCGAGGCAGAGGGGTGTCTGTGCCACGTTCCACCTGAAAAACGCTTTCTGTAGGCCGGGGAGGCTCACGCGGCAAGGGCGGACTCTGCCCTCTCACGGGAGGGTGCGTGGGAGCCGCTCTGCACAGCGTGAGCGCAACCAGAGCCTCCGGAGCCGGGAGGGACTTTGTCCCTCCTGTCATCTGTCAGCTCCAGGGCCCGCGGGGCCTCCAGCCCGCCGCGCTCTCTGCCAGGGGCGCAGGGCGCGCGTCCACCCCTCGCCCTGCCCACGGCTACCGGCTCCTCCTGGGGACAGAGGGGCGTCGGTAGCCCCGAGCGCATCCCGGGGCAGGGACGGACACGGGTCGCTCGCCCTTCCATCACCCCTGCCTCTGGGCTGGCCTCGGGAGCGGGAAGAGGGACTCAAAGGGGAGGGGAGAGCCCCGCCGTGCCTTGGCACCCTCCCCGGGGTGGACCACCAAACGCGGCTCGTTCCTCCACGGCCGGAGCAAGGCGAGCAGGCGAACACCTCGGCCTCTGCTCCTAGCCCGGGAGGGGATTCCGCAAGCCCCCGGAAAGGGAGGAGAGGAGACTCTGGGCGTTTCTCCCCTCCGACGACTGGTGCTCCCGGTGAGGCCAGCAAAGCCGGGGCGGCCCCTCCGCCTCCCGGTGCGGCAGGGCCGTGCGGGCAGCGGGGGAGCCTGGGCGAGGGCGCGCGTCCTGCCCCCGCGCCAGCACCGAACGAAGATCCTGGCTCCGGCAGTACTCGGGCCGTGGCCTCGCCTGCTGACCGCGAGGGCGAGTCCCCCGACACCAGCGCCTCGGGGTTTCGCAATCTCGCTTCGCCCTGGCTCGGCGGCTTTCCCTCGACGTCTCTGCCCCGGTCGGCTCTCCCGGCTGGAACGCGATCTCCAGCGCCGACGTGCCGCCGCTCACAGGCTCCCGTCGGAGCGCCCGCCTGCACCGCGTCCTTGGCTGGCGAGGAAGGGGCTTTCTGCCCCGCCTGGCTGCTGATCCCCACCCCGTACCCCCCTCCCCGCTCTGCCCGCGGCGTGGCGGGGGCCCGGACGGCTCGCCGCGTCCTCGGGCCGGTCACGTCTCTTCTGCGGGGCTGCGGAGGTCTCCGAAGCCGGAGGTGCTTCTCACGGGGGGTTCCCAGGGAGGGACCGAGGGCGCGGGGCCGGCGCGGGGCCGGGGGCCATCGCCGGGCTGGGGGCGGATTTAAAAGCAGGAGGTCGTCGGGCGCTGAGCTCGGCAGGCAGGCCCCGCAACCGGCGTCCGATCCGCCCGCTCCCGCAGAGCTCCGGCTCTCCGAGCGACGGCTCCGACCACTGTAATTCCGAAAGATTGCAAGGGGCGGGGGAGGAAACATCTCTATTTTTCTTCTATTTTTACGAGCATATGATAGCACTTTGATACAAAATTACGCGTTTTGCTGTACCCCTCAGTATTTAGGGCCGGGCTCCCAGCCACCCGAGGCCAGCGGAAAGACTGCCACTAACCTCAGCAGCCGCCGGCCCGGCCCCACCGCCAGGCGCTGTCTTTCTCCTTTTGCCTCCATTTTGCACGCAGCAAAAAACAGAGGAAAAAACCACCCTCACGTGTCAAACCAGATGAAAATCCATCTGCAAAGCCACGGAAAACATCAGGGGGGGACACCGCGTTTGAAAACTCCCCGGGTTTAAAATCCACGGCGTCGCTTGGACGACTCTTCCTCTGCAGCCCTTGAAATTTCCACCCACTTTGGTTGTTTGTAAGAACAGCTAATATCTCCGGGCAATCGGGCTGGGATTATTATAATTGTTGTTCGTGTGTGTGGAGTGACTGACGCAGACGTTTTTACAATGGATGCTTTATAAAATGACAAAATACTTTCAAACTAAGTAGGCAGCATCGTTTGCATGAAGGATGGCTTCCAAAATACGCACCATCAATCTTCCCCTTTCTGCCCGTTGCCCGTGCGTGCCCCGCTCCTCCCGAGAGGCGACAGCGAGCCGCCAAAACGCCGTTTCTCACACACAAGGCCACAATAGACTTTGAAAACTCAAAAGAAGGCCCGGAACAGGGCTCTGAACCGACGAACTCCGGTGCCACCCTGGCGGAAGAGCCGCTCTGCAGACAGCACGCTCCCCGG
Organism: Phoenicopterus ruber ruber; assembly: GCA_009819775.1. NCBI lineage: Eukaryota > Metazoa > Chordata > Aves > Phoenicopteriformes > Phoenicopteridae > Phoenicopterus > Phoenicopterus ruber. The sequence continues at coordinate 72,848,149 of CM020219.1, read as the reverse complement.
TTGTTTATCCCGGGTGCTCCAGCGCCACAGGGACGGTGACCGCCAGCGGCACGGAGCTCTTTCCTCAGATTAGGGCTTGGCTGTCTGGCCGATGGCCCGCAGCAGCGAGGGCGCAGGCCAGGACGGGGGGCGGCCCCGCTCCCTCCTCGCAGCCCTGCGCCGCGGGGGGCGGCCGGGAGGGCACAGACCGGCCCGCCGCAGGGCTCCGGCCCCGCAGCTCGCGTGCTGCCAGCCCAGGAGCTGCCTCGCACCGCGCCGTGAGCTCCTGCCTCCGGCCTGGGGGCCCGCGCAGAGGCACCGGGGCTGAGGGACGCGACCAGGGTCGCACCGGGAAGGCCACGGCGGTGGAGGCCTGGGACGGGCGCTTCCCCGGTGCCCAGCTCTCGCTCCGCGGCGCCCCGGCTCCTCTGGCACCGCAGCCTCCCGCCGCAAGGCCCCGCCGGCTCCCTCCGGCCGCGGCACCGGGGCCCCGCTCCCCTCCCGCCACGGCGGCCGAGCCGCCCCCTCAGCCGGCGCCGCGCCCTCGCGCCCTTCCCGCCGCAGCCCCTGCCGCGCCGCCATTGGCTGGCGGGGCGCGATTGGCTGCGGGGCGGGCCAATGGCAGGGGCTGTTGCTGGGTGGGGCGAGCCGCCGGGCCACGCGAGGCGGCGGGCGCGAGGCGGCGGGCGCGAGGCGCGCGCGTGCTGTGGGGAAGAGGCGCGGCCGCGTCCACGCGTGGCCTCCCGGGACCTCGGCGGCGGCGGCGGCCTCCACCCCCCCGCCGGCAGGTACGCGCCGGGCCCAGGGCTGCCCGCCCGGGGCGGGGGGCGAGGGCCGGGGCCTGCGGCCGCGCCTCCGAGCGCAGGCAGGCGGCGGGGCGGGGGCGGCGCCCAGCCCGCCCGTTCTCCCCCCACAATCGCCGCGGCCGGCGCCCCCTGGTGGCCGAGCGGGGCCCCGGGGCTTGGCAAGGGCGCGCGGCGCGTTGCACAGCCCGGTGGCGCCCTGCGGGGCCCTTGCACGGCTGCGTGGGCCAGGGCACGGGCACGCGGGGCGTGGCACGGACACTGGAAGGACACGCAGGCTGCCCCACAGGCGGGCGGGGCTTTGCACAGCTGTTGCACGGCTGTTGCACGGCTGCGTGGGCCGTCGCATGGGCACGCAGGGCGTTGCACGGCGGCTGTGCAGAGCGCTGCGTGGCTGCACGGGTGATGCAACGCGCACCTACACCCGCGCAGGCCCCGCTACGTCCCGGTCCCAACCCATCCAGGCCCGTCGGAAGGGGGGAGGCGGGTGCCGATCCCCGCGTCCCCAGCGCTGCGCTGTCTCGGCAGGGTGCCCATGGGCTCTCCGTCGGCTGCCCCGAGGCTCCTCTACCGCAGCACCCGCCTGCTCCGCACGGCCTTCCAGCACCTCCACCAGCAGCAGCAGCAAGCAGATGTCTTCTGCGACGTGGTCCTGCAGGCTGAAGGTGAGCGGGCAGCACGGCCCACGGAGGCGCCGGTGCCCTCAGGGACCTGCGGGCAGGGTCCCTGCAACCCCCCGGGGAGGATCGGGGAGAGCGGGGGGGCTGCAGGGCGGTGACAGCCGCTGTTGCGTTGCAGGCGAGGCGGTGGCGGCCCACTGCTGCGTCCTCTCCGTCTGCAGCCCCTTCTTCATGGAGCAGCTGGGCCGGGAGCTGCCCCCCCGGGGTCGCAGGGTGGTGCTGGAGCTGGGGGGGCTGAAGATCGGGGCGCTGCGCAAGCTGGTGCGCTTCCTCTACACCGCTGAGCTGGAGGCCACGCGGGAGGAGGTGCAGGAGGTGCTGGCAGCTGCCCGCCGCCTCCGCATCACCGAGCTCGAGTCGCTGCAGCTCCGGGGGGGACGCCTGGTGAGGCCGGGACCCCAGCGGCAGCTCGACCGCTCCTGCCTGTGCCCCCCCCAGCTCGGCTCCCCCCCAGCGGCGGGTGGCAGGGCCGAGCCCGGCGGTGCCGGCGTCCCCCCTGGGAGCACCGCTGTCCCCCCGTGGGGGCGGCCCCGCTCTCCAGGGACCGCGCACCCCGGCCCCGGCCCCGTGGGGCGGGTGAAGCTGCGGAAGGTGGAGAGCGGGGGGTGCTGGGAGGTGGTGCGGGAGAGGCAGCCCCCCGCCGCGCCCGGCGCTGTGGCAGCGGGTGATGGGGGGGAGACGGAACCGCGGCCCCCGCCGGATGTGGGTGCAGTGGGGCGAGCGGGCAGGCGCTGCCCCCCCCGCCAGCCCCCCCGGGCGGCCTGGAGGAAGCAGGGCCAGGTGCCCCCCGCACCCCAGCAGGGCTGCGGGCTGGTGCTGCTGCCGGGGGACCCCCCAGGTGCCCCCGAGGAGGAGGAGGTGGACGTGGGGACGGTGGAGCCGTGCCTGCCCCCCGGCACCGTCTGCGTCTGGCCCTGCCCCTCGTCCGAGTCGGATGAGGAGGTGGACGTCCTCACCTAGGGGGGTCGGCTCGGCCCCCCGGCCGCTGCCTGCACTCGGGGCACTGCAGGCAGGGCTGCCCTCACCCCGGGCGAAGGGGCTGCACCTGCCCCAGGCTGCGTGGCATTGGAATAAAGCGCCGGAGCCGGCAGAGCTGCGCCGTGGGGCTGCTGAGCTTTATTGGGGAACAGCGGGGGGACAAGGGGGGATGCGGGGGAGCCAGGGGGTCCGGTGGTGGCTGCCCACAGCGGAGCTGCAGCATCGGAGGCGGGACTGGGGCTGGCAGGTGCCCCCCACTTCGTCTCGCCTCTTCATGGACGCTCGTGCTGCGGGTGCCGGTCCCGGCTCGGCTGTGGGGAGAGGGCAGTCGGCGTGTGGTCCCTGTCCCTGTCCCTTCCCCATCCCCATCCCGTCCCATCCCAGTCCCTGTCCCGTCCCGTCCCCCTCACCTGCCCGCCGCCTCTATGCCAAGCTGCTCTTCAGGGCCTCCACCACGGCCTCGGGTGGGGGGAACTTCAGCTTGCGGGGGGGCCCCTTCCCGATGCCACTCCACAGCTCCACGGCTGGGGGGAGGACAAGGGGGGGCGGGTCAGGGGTGCCGGGGAGCCCCCCCGCCGCCCCCCCAGCCCCCGCACTCACTGCTGCCGTCCTCCTTCACCAGGGACACCTCGAAGCTGTTCCTGCGCGGCTGCCGGGGGTTGATGTCCACGGGGAGGTGGGCCACGGCCCCGCGCAGGGCCTCGCTCACCGCCGCCGCGTTGCGCCCGAACACCCGTCAGCTCTTGCTGGGGGGACACGGGGAGGTCAGCGCCCGGGGGGGTCCCCGCGGCCCCCCCTTCGGCCCCCGCGCGGGGCGCGGCGCAGCCCGGCTCACCAGTGCTCGATGACGACGCGGGGGCCGGTGCCCGCCGGGCTGCCCTCGCCCTGGGCCCGCGTCCGCTTCTGCGGGGCCTCGGCCTGCTCCGGCGCCTCGGCCGCCGCCGGCTGCTGGGGCCCCGCGCTTCCTCCCACGGGGAGCCATCCTGCGGAGAGCCGCGGGCGGTGGGGGCCTGGGCCACGGCGGGGGCTACGCCCGGTCCCGCGGGGGGGGCCGGGGATCCGCCATGGGGGCGAGGGGGGCCCCACGGGGAGCCTGCCCCGGGGGGCGGGAAGGGGGGCCCGGGGACGCCGACACGGTGCGTGGGTGGGAAGGGGGGCCCGGGGACGCTGCCGCGGGGAGGGGGCGGGCGGGGGGGGTCCCGGGTCCCGCCGCGGGGGGACGGAGCGGCCGCGCCGCCTCTTACCTGCTGCGCCGCGCCGACCACGTGCCGCGACCGCGGGGCTTCGCGCCAGCCTCCGCCACTCGGGCGACCCGCCGGGGGGGGGGGGCGGAAGAGGGGAGTCGGGGCCGAACGGCGCTCCGGAGCCCGCGGGCCGGGGGGAGTCGGCCGCTCCTCCCTCCTCCCCGCCGCACGCCTCCGTGGGAGCCCCTCGCCCTTCCCGGGTCAGCGGTGGCGGGGCGGCCCGGGCCGCGGTCACACTCCCCCCCCCCGGGCAGGCTCAGTGGTTCCGCCCGCGCGCCCCGCCCGCTCCCCCTTCCCGCCGTGCAGCCAGGGCCGCGGCGCCAGCCAATCGGAGCGCGGCGCCTTCGCGGCGGCAAGCCCCGCCCCCGGCGGCAAGCCCCGCCCCGCGGCGGTGCAGGCGGGTCCGCGGGCCCCCCCGCCAGCCCACGGACACGGTCACGGTCACGGTCACAGTCACGGACAGGGGCCGTTTATTGTCAGCGATGAGGATGAGCGTTAACGGAGGGCAGGGGCTGCGCTACGGCCCTGCCCGCGGGGCGCCCCTGCTGCCCCCCCGCGGGGCGCGGCCCAGGCAGGGCCGGGGAGGGGCCGGTGCCGCCGGGGTGATGGCGCGGGGCAGCCTCTACTTGTCCTTCTTGGGCTCCCGGTCAGCGGCGGTGGCCGGCGCCGCGGGGGGCTCCTCGGGCCCCTCCTCCCGCGGCCTCCACTGCTTCTTGGCCCTCTGGTAGAGCTCGTTGAGGTTGAACTCCCGGATCACGTTCTCCTGCGGCCGAGAGGCGGCGTCGGCACCCCGGGACCCCCCGCGCCCCGGCGCCGGGCCGGCTGCCGAGCCCCCTCCTGTGCCAGAGGCGGGGGCAGGGGGCTGGAGCGCCCCACCCACCTCGGAGAAGGTCCAGGACACGGCCCGGCCCTTCTTGTCGATCTGAGGCCGGCGCATGGTCTCTGTCCCGCCCTGGAAGAGGATGAGGGTGGGCAGCTGCTTGGTGAGGGGCGAGGTGCTGACCTTGTACCTGCGGTGGGAGGGGGAGAGGCCGACGGTGACCCCCAGGCAGCTGGAGGGGGGCCGGGGGGCTCCCGGGGGCTCTGCCCCGGCACAGGCCCTGCTGCCCAGGCCCTCTCCCCCCAGACCTGGTGCTGACGTCCGTGTACCGGCCGACGTCCACCTTCCCGAAGTGCAGCCCCGAGCAGTTGTACCTGGGGAGGACGGGGACACAGGGCTGCGAGTGCCGCGGGGCCGGGAGCAAGCCCCGGCCCCTGCCCCGCGACTCGCCGAGGCCCCCGGCGGGCGCCGCTCACTTGAGAGAGAGGTCGGCGAAGATGGGGGCGAAGGACTGGCACTCGCTGGACCAGTTGGCGAAGAACTCGACGATCCAGGTCACCCGCTTGTCCCGGTCCAGCTCCTCCTGCGGCAGGGGCGCGGGGCTCAGCGGGGGGCGGCAGGCAGAGCCCCCCGCCCCCGGGGAGGGGACACTCACATCTATGGTCTTGTCGCTGAAATACTTGATGTACTCGGGGCCCATGTAGAGGGGCGGCTTGCAGGTCATCAGGAACACTGCAACGACAGCGGCCTGAGCCCCCCAGCCCCCCGGGGCCCAGGCTGGGTTTGGGACGAGGCTCCTCCGTCCCCAGAGCGGCCGGGGGAGCCGAGGCAGAGCGAGCGCGGGGGCAGGCAGGCTTCCCTCTCCGGGTGGTTCCCGAGACCCCCTCAGCCCACGGAGGCTCCTTACGCCTGCAGCCTCCTCCAGCAGCAAAGGCCACAGGGCAGCCCCGCGGCGAGAGGGAGCTCCGGCCCCGCCAGGCGGGCGGCGGGCGCTGAGGGCAGGCCGAGCCGTGCCAAGGGGGCACCGCTGCTGCCCCCGGTGCTACGGGCTCCCCCGGCAGGTCTCACCTATGCAGAGCGTGAGGTAGAGCAGGCCCATGCGGATGTCGAGGCGGAAGAAGAGGATGGCATTGGCCACTTTGCTGAACATGAAGATGTTCCCGATGTGCTGCTCCACGGTGACTGGGCAAGGGAGAGAGGGATGGGAGACGGGACCAGATCCCCCAGAAGACACGGGGGGATCCCGAGGGTGGGCCAGATCTGGTCCTCCGGACCCCAACCCATCCAGCCCCTTGGGGGAGGACCCGTAAGCAGCCCCGTGGCCCCCGCGCCCACCCCACAGCACTCACTGGAGCGTCGGTTCTTCATCATGACGATGGCGCTGAGGAACATGAGGATCTCCACCTCCCGCTGGGACAGGAGAGATGGCGTGAGCAGCAGCACCCACGGGGCCCCGCAGCCGCCCGGCGCTGCCAGGCTGCAGAGCCTGGGAGCGGCCGCCGGCGCCAGCTGCAGCCGTACCGCCCTCCGCGGTCGGGCTGCTCCTGGCCCGGCCTGGCACGGGGACGAGCGGCAGTGCCAGGCCCCGCCGGGCACAAGTCCCTGCCAGCTCCCCGCCTCCCCCAGAGCTCCTTCCCCTCCCGAGTCCTGCGGGGGAGACTGCAAGGACGGACGGGGCCTCCCGTCCTCGCCGGTGCCGGGGAGCCCCTCAGCAGCGGGACGGCACCGGCAGAGCAACGCCGGCGGCTACCGCCCCCCCCCCCCCCCAGCAGGGCCGGGGACGCAGGCCCAGAGCAGGGCCCGGCCCAGGGGACCGGCGGGGGGAGCAGACCCGGGGGGCCAGGCCCGGCAGGCTGTGGGGGCAGGGGGCGAGCCAGGCCCGGAGGGTGCGGGCCCAGGGGCGGGCCAGGCCCGGGGCAGGCGGGGGTAGGCCGGGGCCGGGCCGGGGCCCGCGGCAGGCCGGGCCGCCTCACCCAGTCGAAGTCGCAGGGGTTGCCGTCCTCCCGCTGGGAGGGCAGCCCGTGGCAGAGCGGCGGGACCTTGCGGACGAGCAGGAAGGCGGTGGCGAGCAGGGGCGGAGAGCGGTAGTAGGGCCGCGCCAGCCAGCGGCACAGCCCCGGCACCGAGTACAGCAGCGCCAGCAGCGGCGCCACCACCGCCATCTTCCCCTCCGCGCCGCCGGCACCGTGCGGCCGCCCGCGCCTATTGGGCCGCCCGCCTGCTCGTCTGCGGGAGGCGTGACTTCTCCCCCGCTGGCCAATGGCGAGCGGCGCTGTCGCGCACTTCCCGCACCGCGGCGGACCAATGAGGGGAGGGAAGAGAGAAGCGGCCAATCAGAAGGCTGGGACCGAGTCTCCCTTAGCAACGCGGGGCAGCGGGCGGGGCCTGAGCGGCGCTCGGCCAATCGCGACGGGCGGGGCGGGGCGGATGGCCGGCCCCGCGCGGGGCACGCCGGGAAGATGGAGAACTTCTCGGCGCTGTTCGGCGGGGCCGAGCCGCCGCCCGCCGCCGCCGCCGCCGCCCTGGGCTTCGGACCCGCCAAAGCGCCGGGTGCCGGGGCCGCGCCGCCCCCCGCCGCCGCTGCGCCGCCGCCGGGCGAGGACGCGGCCCGTAAGGCCGCCGCGGGCCCCTTCTACCTGCTGCGGGAGCTGCCAGGTGCGGGGCGGGGCCGCGGGGCGGGGGGCAGGGGCCGCGCTCGGCCAATCAGCACGGCGGAGCGGCGGCGCGGCGGTAACTGGCGGTGCGACAGGCCAATGAGGGGAGAGAGTGGTGGGCGGGAGGGCGCAAATTGACAGCGCGGCAGGCCAATGAGCCCGCAGGGGGCGGGGCCAAGCAGCTCGCTGGCGAGCGGGGAAATGGGGCCTTAGCGGGGCCGGGCCGGGCCGGGCCGGGCGGGGGGTCCCGGTGCTGGGGTGGGGACGGGGATCGGGCCTGGGGGGTCGCCGGGGCGGGGGGTCCCGGTGCCTGGGCAGGGCCGGGGAGCGGGGCGGGGGGGTCCCGGTGCCTGGGCAGGGCCGGGGAGCGGGGCCGGGGTCCCTGGCGGCGGGGCGGGGGCCCGGCGGGGCGGCGGCACCCCCCCATCCCCTCCCCTCCCCTCCCCGCGGCGGCGGCTGGCGCAGGCACCACGGAGCTGACGGGCAGCACCAACCTGATCACGCACTACAACCTGGAGCACGCCTACAACAAGTTCTGCGGGAAGAAGGTGAAGGAGAAGCTCAGCAACTTCCTCCCCGACCTGCCCGGCATGATCGACCTGCCCGGCTCCCACGACAACAGCAGCCTGCGCTCCCTCATCGAGAAGCCCCCCATCTGCGGCAGCTCCTTCACGCCGCTCACCGGCACCATGCTGACGGGCTTCCGCCTCCACGCCGGCCCGGTGAGCCGGGGGCCGAGGGCTGGGGGGCGGCCGCGCGGGCGGGGGGGGCCCGGCCCGGCCTGACCGGCCCCGTCTGCTCCCCCCAGCTGCCCGAGCAGTGCCGGCTGATGCACATCCAGCCGCCCAAGAAGAAGAACAAGCACAAGCACAAGCAGAGCCGCACCCAGGATCCCGTCCCCCCAGGTAAGGGGCTGCGCCTCGCTGCCGCAGCCGCCCCCTCTTCCGTCCCGCCCGGGGGCTGCCCGGCTCCTCCAGCGCTATCGTTTCTCCAGAAACCCCCTCGGACTCCGACCACAAGAAGAAAAAGAAGAAAAAAGAGGAGGATCCGGAACGGAAGAGAAAGAAGAAGAGA
>CM020219.1:72783413-72839417 GCA_009819775.1 Phoenicopterus ruber ruber | reverse complement strand
GCTCCTTCCCCCCGCTGGGCCGGAGCGAGACCTCGGGCAGGCCGGGAGAGCTGCCGACCCTCTGCGCTGGAGGGAGCAGCCGGCCCCACGGCGAGCGGAAGGGAGACCGAGCGTCCCTCGGCGCCTTCGGGAAGGAGAGGACAAGCGTCCCTCCCAGCAGGAGGGCAGCCAAGCCGCAGGGCTCCAGGCAGACACACCGTCCACCCGCAATCCCCGAGTGGGACGGCCACAGGGCCGGAGCCTCCCTGCCAGCAACGCCCCGCTGCATCCCGCCGCCCTAGGACGCCCCGGCAGCCCCGCGGGCGCCGGGTCCCGCCGCGTGGGCTCCCCCCGCCCTGGGGACAGCAACAAGGCGGGGGTCCCGGCCACCCCTCCGCACCAAGCGGGCACCGGTCCCACGGTTCGCACCCCCGGCCCCTGGGCCCAGGAGATTCACATGTTGGGAGCCCTTCAGCAGCACAAAGGCGGCTCTCTCTCCTCTGTGGGAATCCGCAGCTGAGCGCTCGGCGGGGACAAAGGGATTTCACAGGCACATCCCCAGCCGGCCGGCCGCCCTCCCCCCGGCGTTCCCGCTTCCTGTCACGGTAGCACCAGACCTCAGGGCCGCAGCAGCAAACAAACACCCAGCGCCGGATTCTGGGAACGGGGCCAGAGCATTCCCGGGGCAGGCCGCGCTCCGGCAGCCAGCAGGCTCCTGCTTCACCCAGGCGGCTCCCGGGCCCCGCGGGGGGGAAGGAGCAGCCCCCCGGCTCCAACACCCCGGCCCGAGGAGCGGCAGGTGAGCCGGCAGGATCGCAGGGCAGCTCCCGGCTCCTTGCCGTGCCCAAGGAACGGCGGCCACCTCGATGGGGGACGCGCGATGCCCCCGTGGCCGCAGGGCTCGGCTGGACGCCCGGCGTCGTGCTGAAGGTCAGTGCTGCCCCAGGCTCCAGCCACGCCAGCGTCCCTGCCCTTCACCCCGCCGCTCCCCCCCACCGCCGGGCCGAACTTTCCCATTCAGCTCCCTCTCTCCTACAGCGAAAACAAACACCAGCCGGCTCTGCAGAGATAAGGGCTGCGCTAGCAGAGCCCAGGGAGCAAAGTCCCCCTCGGTTAACTCCGAAGCTGCAGCGCCACGGGAGCTGCCTCCCCCCGAGCCCGAGCCGAGGGACAGGGGCATGGCAGACGGGGTGAAGCTGCTCCAGCACCCCGTCCCAGGGGCAGATTTAGCTCCTCGAGGGCTCACATCTGCTGCCAGCTGCCCCCACGCAGAGAGGCCGCGGGCCAGTGGCCGGCGTTCCCGGTAGCATTCAGGGAAGCCTCCTCCATGGGGCCACAGGCGCAAGCGCCCGCAGCCAGCGGCCGCCCCGAAGGGCCCCTGGGACGCAGCCTGGGCCGGATGACTCGGTGCCAGCCCGGCACCCGGACACATGGGTTCGGGCCCCCTTCCCCAGCACAGAGCCCTCGCCACAGCCCCTTCCCAGCGAAGCCGCTTGAGATCATTTCCTCTGCCGACACCTGCAGCCGGGCCCGGCCCCGACTCGGCTCCAGTTACTCTGCCCCAACCAGCGCACGAAGGCACGGTCCCCGGGAAGCACGGCCCCCCATCCCACCAGCAGCATGGGAGCCACACCGCCGGGCTCCTCCAGCCAGCGCCAGCCCGGGAGGCCAGCCTGCGTTATCCGCCTTCCCTGCGAGGACTGCTCAAGTGCCAAGGAGCCCCGGCCAGGAACACGGAGAGGGCAGGAGCCCAGGCCCCCACCCATCCCAGCAGCCCCACGCAGGGTCTCCATGCCCCGGGGAGACCAGGGCACCCCGGGGCAGACAGGGCGCCCTTCCCTCTGCCAGACAGGCCACACGCCTCTCCCCTCCCCAGGCTGAGCAAACAGGCGCGGCGGTGAAGTCATGTTGGGTGCGGGGAGCGGCAAGGAGGGAATTGCCGAGATTAAGCCAGGCCACCTTGCAGGGGCAGCTCGAGGGAGCCGCCCAGGAGAAGCGGGAACCCCCTGCCCTCCCTCGCCGCGGGGCCAGCCCAGCCTACTGGAGCAGGTAGGGCGGACGGCAGGCTGAGTCACGGCACACATCACCCAGGGCCAGGCTGAAACCCCAGCTCCATTCGGCATGACCTCATCAGGTGCCCTGCTCTCTAATTGCGTGCGGTGCGTCTGCGCTCGGAGACGACTTGGAGGGCCCTGCCAAGAGGAGTACTGAATGGGTGAAGGAAAGCCACCGGAGAAGCAATCAGAAGCCAGGGACTGAATCACGGCTGGGGGTGGGGAAGGGGGCTGCTGCCCTGCCGATGGGCTGTGGCAGGGTAACGGCAAGTCCCCCACGGTGCTCCGAGTCCCCTTGGTGCCCATGGCCAGGCAAGGCGCACGCACGGGCTGGCACGAGCCCGCGCTCATACACAGCGGCAAGGGACAAGACAGCAGGCCGGGCCACGATCCGAGGGATGGCGGGACTTCACCCCACCCCAGCCCCCTGCCCAAGTTGTTTGCCGGTGCCACATCTGGCTACTGCTCCCCCAACCCGCTCGCTCAGAAGCGGCTTCCCAGGCTCCTGCGCGAGCCGAAGGGAAGGAAACCTGCGTTTCCTGGTCAGACAGGAGATGACATCGTGACTTCCCTTTCCCGTAAGCTTCTAAACACGACGTCCTGCCAAGGGCCGCTCCCCGCCGCCCCCAGCCCGCATGCGGGCGCCCTGGAACCAAGCTGGGAACGCCAGGCATGGGCACCACCACCACCCGCCGAGCTGCCCCAGCCAGGAGCCTGGCATGGTCCGCCCAGGAGACCAGACGCTCAGCCAGCTCGCTGGAAGCGTCCCGTCTCTGGGGAACACACACGAGGGCTCCTCATCCATGGTGGTACCACATTCCCATCCAGGGCTGGGAGTGTCCTACAAGCAGAGGGTGGAAGATGCTGGTTTCCAACCCCACAAGGACGTGGCTGTGCCCACCGTGCCCCAGAGATGGGCTTATCTGCAGAGCCGAGGCGGCACCAACTCCGCAACGCCAGCACGTCTGCTCCCTCAGACCGCGAGCGAGCGTGCGCTGCCGCCCTCCAGCCTCCCTCGCACGCCTCCTCCGCCTGTTGGCACAACCCCGCCAGCCAAGGGGCACACACAGACAGGGCCACCCGACGCCGCGGGCGCTCCCGAGGCTCCCGGAGGCAGGACGGGGACATCCCTGGGAAGCCGAGCCACAAGCCCTCCTCACAGCGTAAGGCCGCTGCCGCAGCTTCGCTCCCCATGCCCATCCACCTGCCCTGCCCGGGGCGGCTCCTCTCGCTACCGAAGGGGGGGCTGGAGGAGGGCAGTGGTCTCCCCCCAAGCCAGCTGCTGGAGACAGACCCTGGGCAGAGACCAACGGAGAGCAGGCTTCCCCGTGTGCCACACCAGCGTGCTCCGGAGGGGAGCTGCAGGGCCCTGGGAGCTCATTCCTGCAGGTAAAAGCAAAGAAAAACAACAGAGGAGCAGAGAGGAAGGAGGGCTACAAAGCCGGCCTGGAGCAGGCGGCCTCCCCGCATCAGAGAGGCTTTCCCCCCCAGCAGCACCCCGGGCTGCCCCCCTCTTCCCCCATCAGACCCTGGTTAGCACCGGGCGGGATGAGGGATGACATCTCTCCCCCGGAGCGAGGCGGCCTGCCCGCAGCCAGAGCCAGGCATGGCAGGCAGCGCTGCGTGCAGCAACACGCTCGCAAGAATGTGTTACTCCACTGGGCAAGGGGCCTGCCAGCAGCATGCAAACACGACCGGTGATCCACCCTTCCAGGTCGGAAAAAACTCGTCTTTGCAGTTCGACACACTCCCTCCCACCCATGGCAGCGACCCACGCGCGCGAGCTGCCCGGCACCACCACCTCCCCGCTCCTGCCGGGCCAGGCGGGGAGCTGGGAGCACCGGCGGGGGAGCAGTCAGAGACCTGGGAGCTCTTCTCAGAAAAGACCCGCGCGAGCACCACGCGAGACAGGGGCGAGAGGGAAACACGTCAGCTGAGGACAGCGAGACGCCTTCCTCCTCCCGGCCAGGGCAGGAATCGATTCTCCACGTTCACCTGCTCCGAGGCTGGCAGACTCCCACACTGGGCCACCTCGCTCGGAGGAAGGAGCCCACCCCCCTCGCCCCGGGTCATCGCTCTCCCACCCAGGAGGTGCTTCTGCAGTCGCAAAAGCTGCGCGAGATGAGGGGAGGGAGAGCCACGCGAGGAGCTGCTTCTGCAGTCGCAAAAGCCTCGTGAGGCGAGAGGGGAGAGCAACTCCCCTTGCTGCCCGCTCCCCGCCACGTCCCGGCCGCCCTCCATCCCTGCCGCCCTCCATCCCCGCCGTGTCCCGGCCGCCCTCCATCCCCGCCGCCCTCCATCCCCGCCGCCAGCTCTCGAGGAAGCGGCGGAGGCAGGTAAGGCGCGCGCTTCCAGGCTCCCGGCGCCCAGGAGGGGCCCGCAGCAGGAAGCCGCTGAACTTTGAGCAGCGCTCGCTGCGACTGGGGCCAACGCCCAGAGGAACAGGAGCAGTCGGGGCTGGGACGGAGGCACGACGGCAGCTCCTGCCCTCGCACGCGTTAACCCAGCGCGCTGCTGCCACCGAAGCCAGCCCACCCGGGGCCGGGCTGGAAAGGGACGCCCTCGTACCAGCCCTGGAGCCGCAGATGTTTAAAAAGCACTCCCGGGGCTCACGCCCCTGCCCAGACCCTTCCCTGCGTGTGCTGGAAAGCCAGTCGCTCCCGGCCTGGACAGGCACCCCACCATGACTGGTTTGCTAAGCGCCACAGCCAGCCAGGACGCCCGTACGCCCACCGACACCCCAGCAGCACCTCTGCAGTCCCAGAGCCACCCCCGCCTTCCGCCACAGCCGTGGTTTCACAAAAGAAATCCTGCTCTCCCATCAGCACAAGCACCTGGGCAGTGACCTGTTAAAATTAAACATACGGGGAAGGGCTCAGCCTGGATCAGGTCCCCCGGCCCACGCTGGCACAGGCATTTTTGCAGCGGGTCAGAGCTCTGCAGCACAAGGTGAGGGACGCGGGGACAAGCTCCCAGGCACCCGCTGCTCCTCTGCCACGGGCCCTCGCAGGGGAGCCCACCGCCCCGCAGGCAGGGGAAGCTGGCGCGGAGGCTCTGCGGGGCTGCCGAGACCGCTCCTGCCCACCTTGGGCCGAGGCCCGCGCACGCCGGGGGTCCCACTGCCAGCCTCCGGCCCGCAGCTGCGCGGGGCTGGAAGAAGCGGAGGAAAGCAGAGGCGACGGGCACCCTGGGCAAGGGCTCACCCGCCCTGGCATCATCCCCGGCAGCTTGTGCTCCTTAGTCACCCGCTCGCCCCCACGCCCGGCAGCCACCTCATCCCGCCACGCCGTTTTCAGACGGGCCGCGACGAGGAAGCAGTGTCCCCCGTGGGGAACACTCTCCTTCCTCCGCGGGGCAGCGGGGACGGGGAGCGGTACCGCAGGAGGGCCGCGCGCACCCCTGCCACCCCGAAGCCCGCTCGGAGGGCTGAGGTCGCACGGGAGCGGGACAGAGCGAGCGAACGCACAGGCCAGCCCCGGGCAGCAGCTGCTGGACAGGGCGAGCGCAGGGACGGCACGCCGTGCCGGACCCGCGGCAGCAGCGGGCAGCACCAGCCGCCTTCCCGGGTGGGAAGGAAGGCGGATTAGCAACAGGCACAAGACAGGCAGGAGGCGGACGGACTCACTGGCCTGCTGCTGGGAGTTTCCAGCACAAGAACTGGCTCTAAGAAACAGCTCCCCCCCCAGAGAGCCGCCTCTGACGGTAAGTCAGGAAAGAGAAGGTTGTGGCCACCTTGGGGAACTCGAGGACTTTGGTCGAGAGCCCGTAAATCCAGCCCCTTTCCAACAGCCTTACGCCGAGACACATTCCTGCACTTCGTGCCAGAGGACAACCTCCTCCGCTGGCCAAGCCCTGTGTCACATGCGGAGGAGCCGCCTGAATCACCCAGCAGGTTTGGGTTTTGTCACCGCATCCAGGCAACACCTGTTGCCTTTTACAGACCCAAACCAGCTCCGCAGTTCCGCTTCTCGCTGTCAGGAAGGCAGGGACTGGGAAAACACCCCTGCTGCAGAGACCTGGGCTTTCAGAGCCAGAAGAGCTCTGTACTTCCCCGGAGACCGTACCACCGCAGCCCTGGGAAAGGGCTCCCTCCTTGCCAGCAGTAAATGAGAGAGTTTCGAGGGGCTGGTGGGAAGAGAAACCAAGAGATTTAACCAGCACTCTCCCCTAAGGTCACACACACTGGCACGGTTCAAGCTACGCTATTATTTTCTGGGTGTCCTAAAGCCACCCCCAGGGCAGACACAATGGGCCAAGGTCTTATCTCCACGCCAGAGGCTGGAGGAGGGAAGAGACGAGAGGCAATCCAGGGACAGAGGTGCCGGTCGCACGGCCTGGGCTGGACCATCCATCCGACTCCCAGCCGTCGTTAGGGAAGGGATGGCCTCAAGGGCTCCTCGACCGCAGAGATCGGGGCCTGACCTCCGAGTCGGAAGGGAGGCGGCTCACCCCTCTGCCGCAGCCCAGCACGCTCCACCGAGCGAGCGCTTTCATCCTCCCACCCCTTCCAGGAAGGCTCCACGCAGGATTCCAGCAAGCGCTGCACATCACGAAGGACGGTCATTTGCATGCAACAGAGTCCCGGCCAAGTTCAGTCAAGTGGAAGGAGAACAGCTTTTTAAAAACTGCCTTTTTGGTTTTTTCACTAAAGTGCACAACTAAATGCTGACAGGTAAGAGAACCTGCCTCGGGAAAGCGCTGGGAGCAGGCCAGATAACCACGGGAAAGACTAACGATCCCCCTGCCCGGGCTCTTCCCAGCACACGGCTTCCCACAGACCTGGGGGATGCCGCCCCGCTCCTCCGGCGGGAGCCCCAGCAGGCTCCGCAGATCCGTCACGCACGGGAGCGAGTGCTGCGGGCATCAGAGACGGGAGTCCGCGAGTCGCCGGCCAGCCGCTCACCCCCACCTCGCCACATCCAGGAGAGCTTCTCGGAGGAGGAAGAGCAAGGCACAGAAATGGAAGCGTCAAACGCAAGCTGCGAGCACTGATGACGGGATTCCCAGCGCGCCCGGGTTCTGGGGTGCTGAGCTTTCCCTGCTCCCTGCAAAGCCGAGGACAAGCCCGTTCTCAAACCCACACCAAGGCAGCCGAGTCCAAAAGCACCCACACAGCGCAGGGGGGACATCGGGTGGAACCGCGGCAGCCGGGGTCAGATACCACCGCGACGCTCCGCACGCCCGGGCGGTCCCACGCGCTCCCCGCAGGCTCTCCAGCGGCCGGGCAGCGGCCTGCGCCAGGCTGGGTGCCGCAGCCCCGGGCCAGGAGCCTGCAGCCCTGGGGAAGGAGAGCCCAGGCCTCCCGAATGCCCTGTTACCCCCATCGGCACCGGCTCCGTGGAAGAGCCTGGGCACCAAGCCCTTGCCGGAGAGGGAGGCACCTCCAGGAGGTCCACCCCTCTCTCCAACAATCAGAGGAAGCTTTGTTGTCCAGGCTCCCCCACTCCGAGCCCAGGGGCATAACGGAGGTGCCCCGCTTCGAGCCCGCCCGCGCCTCGCGGGTGCCAGCAGCGCTCGTGACAGAGCCACCCAAACTTTCGCGCATTTACCCCAAGCTGAGCCTCTTCTCCGCGACTCTCCGCGGAGGAGCGGGAGCGGGCAACGCCGCAGCAGGTCACCGGCTCCGCGCACAAAAGGCGCTGGGCAGGGGGAGGCCGCTGGGCTGCTGCTCAATGACAGTGCGGCCCGCGGAGCTAAGGGGAGAGCAGCCGGCCGGGGCCGGGCCGGGCCTCCCCTGGAAGCGTTTCCGTGTCACTTGTTGGCTGCGGGCGCGGGGCCGCCGGTAAGCTCGGAGCTATTCCACGACGGGGACCTGCCACGGGAGGAGGGGGAGCTGCCCGCCCCACCCGAGCGCTTGACCCCGCGGGGCACAGCGGCCCCTTCCCCGCCAGAACAAAGGCGCGGGCAGGCCAGATCCCGGGGATAAGCCCGTCCTCGCCCGGGCAGAGGCGAGCCCGGGCGGCCAGCACGGGGCTGCCCCGGCCCGCCCCGCGGCCGCCGCCGGGAGGCAGAGCCGGGGCCCCGGGCCGTGCCCCGGCAGAGACCCCGCAGAGGGGCCGAGCGCCGGCCCCCCCCGCACAAAGGGCGCGGGGGGGCCCTGCCGGTGCCGGCCGCGGGAAGCTGGCACACGGGCTGCCTTTGTTCCGGGCAGGGCGAGCGGCGGAGGCGGCGGGCCGGCACCGGGCGGGGAGCGGGGCGGCCGCCCGGCCCCGCCGCCTTTGTGTCGCTCCCCGCGGGCTCCCGGCGGGCCGGGCCCCGCCAGCGCCCCCGCCAGGGCCGGGCACCGCCACCCCGGCCGGTCCCGCGGGGCGCGGCCCCGCCTGGCACCCGGCTGCCGGGCAGCGACGGGCCTCCAGGGGCCCAGCACCAACCGGCCCCGGCAGGAGAGCACGGCCGGGCCCCGGCCCCGCCGGGCGGGCCGCGGGGAGGGCGAGGGCCGGCCCGCCCCCCTCCCGCCGCGGGGGCGTGCGGCGCCCGGCAGGCGCCGGCCCGCACCGGCTCCCCTCCCCCTCCCCCGGGCAGGCGGCGGCGGAGACGCCGAAAGCGGGACTCACCGTGGCCGGGCTCCTCGGCGGCGGGCAGGGGGGGCGGTCCCGCCCCGCGGCGGCGGCGCGGCCGCCCGGCCCGCTCCGCGGGGACCCGCCGCGGCGGCGAGGCGAGAGGCGAGGCGAGGCGCCCGGAACGGGGCGGCAGCTGCGGGCGGCGGCCCGGGTCCCCGCCGGGCCGGGCTGTGCCGGGGGAGCGGAGCGGAGCGGTCCGGGAGGGTCGCACCGGGCCTGGCCGCGCCGTGCGCCCCGCGCCGCTCCCGCACCTAAAATGGAAGTTGCTCCGGCGGGGCGGGGCGGGGCGGGGCGGGGCGGGCGGGGGCTCCGCCCCGCGGCGTCAGCGCGCCCCGCGCCAATGGCGGGCGGAGCCCAGCAGCGCCCCGCCCACCGATGGCGCTCTCCGCTGGGGGTGCGGGAGGGCGCAGGGGCGGAGCGGGGCGGTCCGGGGGGGCTGTGCCGGGAGGGGGCTGGCCCCGTGGGGTCTGTCCCTTGTGGGGTCTGTCCCGGGAGGGGTCTGGCCCCGTGGGGTCTGTCCCTCGTGGGGTCTGTCCCGGGAGGGGGCTGTCCCGTGGGGTCTGTCCCCGTGGAGTGTGTCACGGGAGGCGGCTGTCCCCGTGGGGTCTGTTCCTTGTGGGGTCTGTCCCTTGTGGGGTCTGTCCCGGTGGGATCTGTCCCCAGTGGGATCTGTTCCTGCGGTGTCTGTCCCCGTGGGGGTCTCTCCAGGCGGGGTCTCTCCGGGTGGGCTCTGCCCCAGGGGGTGCCCGTTCCCCACACTGGGGTGTCCCCTCGGGCGGGATCCACCCGCAGGGAGAGGATCTGCGCAGGGGCCCTGCCCCGGGGGGGGCGGCTCCCCAGGCGCGGGGGCTGCCGCTGGGGGCTGGGGGGGCTCGGGCAGCCCAGCCCCTCGCAGCCCCTGTGGGGCAGCGCCCGCTCCCCCCCTGTCCCACCCGAGCAGGGAGACATGCGACCCCGTCCAGGGCGGAATTCGCCCGGAAGCGGGACTCTGTGGGGACGGGCTGCAGACCCTCCTGGGGGTCACCTGCACCCCTCTGGCTCCAGGGAGCTGGTGCCGGCTGGATCCCGCCGGCACTCATCCTGGGGGAGCCCCATGAGCCCCCCCGCTGCCCCTGGAAGCCGGGAGCTCATCCCGTGTGGGTTCTGTCCCCACGCCCCCACCGATAGGTCCCACGGGCTCCTGCACCCCAGACCGCGGGTGGAGGGGCACAGCCGGTGGCCGGGGACAAAGGCACTGCCCATCGGTCTCACCGGGGGACCCGCAGGCCCCGTTGAGGGGAGCGTGGCCGATTTCGGGCAGCCCCTCGCGTGGCCAAGGCCGGCGGAGAGCCGAAGGGCTGCAAACGCAGGGGAGGGCTGGCGCGAGCCGCCGGAAAGCGCAGGTGAGGCAGGGCGGGGGAGGCGTGCGGCGGGGAAGGCGCGGGGGCTCGGCGCCGCATCAACGGTGCCTTTCACGGCAGGCGGGGGACGAAACGCCAACGCAACCCAGCCGGAGAAACACCAGCGCAACCCCCAGAGAAACGCCAACGCAACCCCCAGAGAAACGCCAACGCAACCCAGCCAAACCCCAACACAACCCGGCCAAAGCCATCTTGCTCTGCCCGACTTCCACGGCACCGAATCAAGCGGTGCTGCCGTCCCTGCCGGCGTGGAGAAATGGCTGGAGGGGACCCGGGGAGGGACAGAGACACGGGGCAGGACGTTTAAACGTGAGGTTTAATAATTGCAACTGATCCAGCCGCAGAAAGGTGACTCCGGAACGAGTAGCGCCCTGCGAGGGCACAGTGTCATGTCCCAGGGCCCGCCGCTGCTGCTCCATGGCTGCGGGACCGGAGCCGAGCCCGGGCGGGAGGCTGCGCCCGGGTGGGGGAGGATTTCCCCCTCCCCGGGGAGGTGAGGAGGTGGCGCAGAGCCTGTCCCTTCCCGCGGCCGGCGCCTGGGAGAAGCGGGACCCAGGTCCCCCGAAGGGGACAGGTCTCTGCCTCGTCTCCGGCCCCGGGCTGCGGGACGCAGGCGCCAGGGAGAATCCTGCTGCTCCTGGGCGCCAGACAAGACAACGACAAGAGCTGAGGGAGGTTTTGGGTGGGGACGGGCGATTCTTGGGGTAAACACGCGTTGCTCGGAGCGGCGAGGAGGAGGTGGGGGCCGCGGCGGCAGCCTGCGGCTGTTTGAAGGAGGTAATCCCAGCCGCGGACGGGGTTTGCCAAGGGTGGCGCAAAAAGGCGTCACGAGGAGAAACGGGATTCAGCGCATGGGAAGGGCACAGCGAGGGAGATTATCGGGGCGTGGGACCCCCAGACCCTCCCTGGTGTTTGTTTTGTGAAATAGATTATCTGACGTGCTGGCTGCAAGGAGCGGGGAGAGCTGCCCCCCGCCCCTGCCGGGGAGGAGGGAGGTTCCTCCGTCCCACGCCTTCTCCCCACGTCCCTTCATCCTCGCTGTCCCCAACCGGAGCGGGTCGGGCCCCCCTCGGCCCTGTTCCTCGAGCGGGAACCACTCCCAGCTCACGGGTACTCCCCGGCTGCCCTCCCCTCCTCTTCGCCCGCACAAGGAGGAAGGCAGGTGCGTCCCCTGCACCTCGGGGACAAGGAGGGAGAAGAGGAGCTCCTGCAAGTCGTTCTGGGGAGAAGAGCCCCCACCCGCCCGTCCCACGCCCTCGTGACGCCCCTGAAGGGACAGGTGACCCTCAGGGAAACGCATCAGGGACACCCTGCTCCCCCACCCCAGCACCGGTCGCCCCAACGCGTCCCCAAGGGCCCCTGCCCGGGCTGGGGGGGGCGCAGGCGCGGCCCGGCGTGCCCGCACAAACCCCCTGCCCTCGGCGAAGCAGGGCTGAAGCCAGCGGGAGACCCGGCGCTGGAACGGGGAGTCGCCACATGGGGCCCTTCCACATCAGCCCGCAAATTATTTCAGCCCATGAGCGGCTTCCCAGCGCCGGGGCCGCTCCTGACGCTCCCCGTCACTGCCCGAGAGCCGGGCGTGCCGGCCGTGCCACGGCTTCACCGGTGCGTACCCGCGCGGGAGAGGCCGGCAGCACGCCCCGGCGCCCGGCGGCGCAGAGCGCAGCGCCGATGGCTGCCCCGGCACAGGCGGCCGGCAAGTGCCCGCCGGCGCAGAAAGCCCGGGGCAGCCTTCTGCTGCGCCTGGTGCGCGGCCGCATCGTTGCTACTGCAGCCAGCCCCGACATTTAACAGCCTTTAAAGCCTTTAGTTGCTTCGAAGATTAAACGCGGTGTCGCGAACACGCCTCTGCCGGCTCCGAGTCGGAGCTGGAGTCAGGTCCCTTTGAAGCCGGGCGGGCGCCTCGTGTCCCCGGGCCGCAGGACGGGGCTGGACGGGGTCTGCTGGCGCGCGGTCGGCTTGAGCTCCGGCTCAGCCGTGCCCCGGCAGCTGCCTGGCAGCACGTGCTCGCTTTTGCAGCAGGCTGAGCCCTCTGGCTTCGGTCACCCCGCCGCAGACCGTGCTCTTGTCTGGATGTACCTGCTGCGGCAGGGGAGTCCGTCCCACTGCTTCCCGGGAAGAGGAGATGGGAAAATTTGCCCTCTTCTACAGTAATGACGTGTAATAACATCTCGCACATCCCCTTTCATCCTGCAGTGCTGCTGATGCCTTATCCAGATGCGACGCCCAGAAAACGCAGCTCCCGCTGGCACGGAGCAAAGGCGACCTGTTTACCAGGCGGATCGGCGCTCCTCGGCGGCGGAGGGCAGGAGGAAGGGGAGGCCGCCGTCTCCGGGTCCAGTGCAGGCGGTCCGGAGAGACGACCCGCATTGTTCTAAATCAGGATAACGAGGCACTTCCGCAGCCCCCTTCCTATGGGAATCCCGACAGGTTGTTGTCTTCCCGCTGCGCGAGGGGAAGTGTGGCACCAGGGGAGCGAAACGACGCATCCGTCGGACGCCAGCGGTAAAGGGGAGGCGGGAAGCTGGGGCTGCCGGAGCTTCTCGGCCCCCATTCCAAGTCGCCAGGCATGCAGCAAGCCCACAGCCCACGCCGAGGCCGTGCCGGAGCAGCGTCTGGCAGCTCCCCGTGCTCGGCGTGGCACCGAGGCCGGGCAAAGCGTGGTGCCGGCCTCCCGCGGTGCCCGCGGACCGGCCCGCTATCAGCCTTTGACGCCTGACCCGGCCGCATCCCGTTGCGCTCTCGGGCTGTCAAATTCCTGTTACGGCTTTTGCTCGAATGTGCAAATGACTGAAGGGTGCAGAGGGGTCTCCGTCCCTCCCAGCCCCGCAGTGATCTGTCGCCACTTAGAATCATAGAATCGTAGAATTGTTCTGGTTGGAAGAGACCTCCAGGATCATCGGGTCCAACCATTAACCCAGCACTGCCAAGTCCCCCACTAAATCGTATCCCTTAGGGCCTCATCTAAACGCCTTTTCAATCCCTCCAGGGATGGGGACTCCCCCACTGCCCTGGGCAGCCTGTGCCAGGGCCTGACAGCCCTTTCGGGGAAGAAATGGTTCCCAATATCCAACCTAAACCTCCCCTGGCGCAACTTGAGGCCGTTTCCTCTCGTCCTGTCGCCTGTTCCTTGGGAGAAGAGACCGACCCCCCCTGGCTCCAACCTCCTGTCAGGGAGTTGCAGAGAGCGAGAAGGTCTCCCCTCAGCCTCCTTTTCTCCAGGCCAACCCCCCCAGGTCCCTCAGCCGCTCCTCACAGCACTTGTGCTCCAGACCCTTCCCCAGCTCCGTTGCCCGTCTCTGGACACGCTCCAGCCCCTCAGTGTCTGTCTTGGAGTGAGGGGCCCAGAACTGACCCCAGCACTCGAGGGGCGGCCTCGCCAGGGCCGAGCACAGGGGGACGATCCCTGCCCTGGTCCTGCTGGCCACACTATGGCTGACACAGGCCAGGATGCCGTTGGCCTTCTTGGCCACCTGGGCACACTGCTGGCTCCTATTCAGCCGGCTGACTTACAGTCTCTTCTTCCTCCTCTCCCCACCTCCAGCTCTCTTCCCAGCCGGGGACCCCTGGCTCCGTCCTTCCCCTCGGTGGCTGCAGCGCAGGGCGAGGTACCTCCCAAGAACGGGAAAAGGAGGCAGCTCCTGTAAGTGAGACCCAAGACCAGAATTTCCTTTCTCTTAAAGAAACCAGCTCAGAATCTGCTGATTTGAGGGCTTGGGAGACGCTGGGAAGACGTGGCTTGTCCTGTGGGGAGGCATCTCTTCCGATCAGCTGCAGAGGGAGCCTGGATAACCAGCGCCGGCCAGGCCACCTCCCGACTGAGCTGCCCTCCCTTCCCCTCCCCAGAGGATCCCACCAGGAGAGAAGCCCCGCTTGACGCTCCCGATGCACCGAGTCACGCCGTGCCGTGCCCAGCCACCCACCCAGGACGGGCACACGAGCCCCGGCCTCGGCAAAGCAAGGGCTGTGCCCGGGTAACCAGCTTGGGGTACCGGTAAAAGTTACACTCGCAAAAGGCCTCTTTTGTGTATCGACCGTGGGAGCGTTTGCTGGTGCTGCCAGATCACGCGTCAGGATGTTTTGAGGGCAGACGAGGCTGCGGGCGAGCAGGGAGCGGCAGCACCGCAGCTGCTGGGAGGGCGGGCTGTGCGTGACGGGGGTGAGCGCCGCCGAAACCGCCCCAAAGCCGAGGGCCCGTCGCCTGTGCCGGGCGCGGGGCCGCGTGTCGCTGCCCGGCAGCGGCTCGGCAGCCTGCCAGGGCACAGCGTCCTCCGGGCGCGCCGGGCCCGGCTCAGAGGCAGCCTGTCCCGCGGCGGGCTCTTCCACCATGCCAGGCCGGCTGCGGGCTCTGCCCTGGCCGCGGGAAAGGGGGCTGCCGCCCTTTCCCACAGCCGCCGCCGGGCCTCCGGTCCCGCTCGCTGCCGCAGGACGCGCCGGGCCGCCCGCGGGGTGGCTCTGGCCCCGGCCGCAGGGCCGCCTCTGCGGGACGCCGGGATCCCGGCACCCGTGGCGGACCCACGAGGCAGAGGGGTGTCTGTGCCACGTTCCACCTGAAAAACGCTTTCTGTAGGCCGGGGAGGCTCACGCGGCAAGGGCGGACTCTGCCCTCTCACGGGAGGGTGCGTGGGAGCCGCTCTGCACAGCGTGAGCGCAACCAGAGCCTCCGGAGCCGGGAGGGACTTTGTCCCTCCTGTCATCTGTCAGCTCCAGGGCCCGCGGGGCCTCCAGCCCGCCGCGCTCTCTGCCAGGGGCGCAGGGCGCGCGTCCACCCCTCGCCCTGCCCACGGCTACCGGCTCCTCCTGGGGACAGAGGGGCGTCGGTAGCCCCAAGCGCGTCCCGGGGCAGGGACGGACACGGGTCGCTCGCCCTTCCATCACCCCTGCCTCTGGGCTGGCCTCGGGAGCGGGAAGAGGGACTCAAAGGGGAGGGGAGAGCCCCGCCGTGCCTTGGCACCCTCCCCGGGGTGGACCACCAAACGCGGCTCGTTCCTCCACGGCCGGAGCAAGGCGAGCGGGCGAACACCTCGGCCTCTGCTCCTAGCCCGGGAGGGGATTCCGCAAGCCCCCGGAAAGGGAGGAGAGGAGACGCCTGGGCGTTTCTCCCCTCCGACGACTGGTGCTCCCGGTGAGGCCAGCAAAGCCGGGGCGGCCCCTCCGCCTCCCGGTGCGGCAGGGCTGTGCGGGCAGCGGGGGAGCCTGGGCGAGGGCGCGCGTCCTGCCCCCGCGCCAGCACCGAACCAAGATCCTGGCTCCGGCAGTACTCGGGCCGTGGCCTCGCCTGCTGACCGCGAGGGCGAGTCCCCCGACACCAGCGCCTCGGGGTTTCGCAATCTCGCTTCGCCCTGGCTCGGCGGCTTTCCCTCGACGTCTCTGCCCCGGTCGGCTCTCCCGGCTGGAACGCGATCTCCAGCGCCGACGTGCCGCCGCTCACAGGCTCCCGTCGGAGCGCCCGCCTGCACCGCGCCCTTGGCTGGCGAGGAAGGGGCTTTCTGCCCCGCCTGGCTGCTGATCCCCACCCCGTACCCCCCTCCCCGCTCTGCCCGCGGCGTGGCGGGGGCCCGGACGGCTTGCCGCGTCCTCGGGCCGGTCACGTCTCTTCTGCGGGGCTGCGGAGGTCTCCGAAGCCGGAGGTGCTTCTCACGGGGGGTTCCCAGGGAGGGACCGAGGGCGCGGGGCCGGCGCGGGGCCGGGGGCCATCGCCGGGCTGGGGGCGGATTTAAAAGCAGGAGGTCGTCGGGCGCTGAGCTCGGCAGGCAGGCCCCGCAACCGGCGTCCGATCCGCCCGCTCCCGCAGAGCTCCGGCTCTCCGAGCGACGGCTCCGACCACTGTAATTCCGAAAGATTGCAAGGGGCGGGGGAGGAAACATCTCTATTTTTCTTCTATTTTTACGAGCATATGATAGCACTTTGATACAAAATTACGCGTTTTGCTGTACCCCTCGGTATTTAGGGCCGGGCTCCCAGCCACCCGAGGCCAGCGGAAAGACTGCCACTAACCTCAGCAGCCGCCGGCCCGGCCCCACCGCCAGGCGCTGTCTTTCTCCTTTTGCCTCCATTTTGCACGCAGCAAAAAACAGAGGAAAAAACCACCCTCACGTGTCAAACCAGATGAAAATCCATCTGCAAAGCCACGGAAAACATCAGGGGGGGACACCGCGTTTGAAAACTCCCCGGGTTTAAAATCCACGGCGTCGCTTGGACGACTCTTCCTCTGCAGCCCTTGAAATTTCCACCCACTTTGGTTGTTTGTAAGAACAGCTAATATCTCCGGGCAATCGGGCTGGGATTATTATAATTGTTGTTCGTGTGTGTGGAGTGACTGACGCAGACGTTTTTACAATGGATGCTTTATAAAATGACAAAATACTTTCAAACTAAGTAGGCAGCATCGTTTGCATGAAGGATGGCTTCCAAAATACGCACCATCAATCTTCCCCTTTCTGCCCGTTGCCCGTGCGTGCCCCGCTCCTCCCGAGAGGCGACAGCGAGCCGCCAAAACGCCGTTTCTCACACACAAGGCCACAATAGACTTTGAAAACTCAAAAGAAGGCCCGGAACAGGGCTCTGAACCGACGAACTCCGGTGCCACCCTGGCGGAAGAGCCGCTCTGCAGACAGCACGCTCCCCGGTTGTTTATCCCGGGTGCTCCAGCGCCACAGGGACGGTGACCGCCAGCGGCACGGAGCTCTTTCCTCAGATTAGGGCTTGGCTGTCTGGCCGATGGCCCGCAGCAGCGAGGGCGCAGGCCAGGACGGGGGGCGGCCCCGCTCCCTCCTCGCAGCCCTGCGCCGCGGGGGGCGGCCGGGAGGGCACAGACCGGCCCGCCGCAGGGCTCCGGCCCCGCAGCTCGCGTGCTGCCAGCCCAGGAGCTGCCTCGCACCGCGCCGTGAGCTCCTGCCTCCGGCCTGGGGGCCCGCGCAGAGGCACCGGGGCTGAGGGACGCGACCAGGGTCGCACCGGGAAGGCCACGGCGGTGGAGGCCTGGGACGGGCGCTTCCCCGGTGCCCAGCTCTCGCCCCGCGGCGCCCCGGCTCCTCTGGCACCGCAGCCTCCCGCCGCAAGGCCCCGCCGGCTCCCTCCGGCCGCGGCACCGGGGCCCCGCTCCCCTCCCGCCACGGCGGCCTAGCCGCCCCCTCAGCCGGCGCCGCGCCCTCGCGCCCTTCCCGCCGCAGCCCCTGCCGCGCCGCCATTGGCTGGCGGGGCGCGATTGGCTGCGGGGCGGGCCAATGGCAGGGGCTGTTGCTGGGTGGGGCGAGCCGCCGGGCCACGCGAGGCGGCGGGCGCGAGGCGGCGGGCGCGAGGCGCGCGCGTGCTGTGGGGAAGAGGCGCGGCCGCGTCCACGCGTGGCCTCCCGGGACCTCGGCGGCGGCGGCGGCCTCCACCCCCCCGCCGGCAGGTACGCGCCGGGCCCAGGGCTGCCCGCCCGGGGCGGGGGGCGAGGGCCGGGGCCTGCGGCCGCGCCTCCGAGCGCAGGCAGGCGGCGGGGCGGGGGCGGCGCCCAGCCCGCCCGTTCTCCCCCCACAATCGCCGCGGCCGGCGCCCCCTGGTGGCCGAGCGGGGCCCCGGGGCTTGGCAAGGGCGCGCGGCGCGTTGCACAGCCCGGTGGCGCCCTGCGGGGCCCTTGCACGGCTGCGTGGGCCAGGGCACGGGCACGCGGGGCGTGGCACGGACACGCGGGGCGTGGCACGGACACTGGAAGGACACGCAGGCTGCCCCACAGGCGGGCGGGGCTTTGCACAGCTGTTGCACGGCTGTTGCACGGCTGCGTGGGCCGTCGCATGGGCACGCAGGGCGTTGCACGGCGGCTGTGCAGAGCGCTGCGTGGCTGCACGGGTGATGCAACGCGCACCTACACCCGCGCAGGCCCCGCTACGTCCCGGTCCCAACCCATCCAGGCCCGTCGGAAGGGGGGAGGCGGGTGCCGATCCCCGCGTCCCCAGCGCTGCGCTGTCTCGGCAGGGTGCCCATGGGCTCTCCGTCGGCTGCCCCGAGGCTCCTCTACCGCAGCACCCGCCTGCTCCGCACGGCCTTCCAGCACCTCCACCAGCAGCAGCAGCAAGCAGATGTCTTCTGCGACGTGGTCCTGCAGGCTGAAGGTGAGCGGGCAGCACGGCCCACGGAGGCGCCGGTGCCCTCAGGGACCTGCGGGCAGGGTCCCTGCAACCCCCCGGGGAGGATCGGGGAGAGCGGGGGGGCTGCAGGGCGGTGACAGCCGCTGTTGCGTTGCAGGCGAGGCGGTGGCGGCCCACTGCTGCGTCCTCTCCGTCTGCAGCCCCTTCTTCATGGAGCAGCTGGGCCGGGAGCTGCCCCCCCGGGGTCGCAGGGTGGTGCTGGAGCTGGGGGGGCTGAAGATCGGGGCGCTGCGCAAGCTGGTGCGCTTCCTCTACACCGCTGAGCTGGAGGCCACGCGGGAGGAGGTGCAGGAGGTGCTGGCAGCTGCCCGCTGCCTCCGCATCACCGAGCTCGAGTCGCTGCAGCTCCGGGGGGGACGCCTGGTGAGGCCGGGACCCCAGCGGCAGCTCGACCGCTCCTGCCTGTGCCCCCCCCAGCTCGGCTCCCCCCCAGCGGCGGGTGGCAGGGCCGAGCCCGGCGGTGCCGGCGTCCCCCCTGGGAGCACCGCTGTCCCCCCGTGGGGGCGGCCCCGCTCTCCAGGGACCGCGCACCCTGGCCCCGGCCCCGTGGGGCGGGTGAAGCTGCGGAAGGTGGAGAGCGGGGGGTGCTGGGAGGTGGTGCGGGAGAGGCAGCCCCCCGCCGCGCCCGGCGCTGTGGCAGCGGGCGATGGGGGGGAGACGGAACCGCGGCCCCCGCCGGATGTGGGTGCAGTGGGGCGAGCGGGCAGGCGCTGCCCCCCCCGCCAGCCCCCCCGGGCGGCCTGGAGGAAGCAGGGCCAGGTGCCCCCCGCACCCCAGCAGGGCTGCGGGCTGGTGCTGCTGCCGGGGGACCCCCCAGGTGCCCCCGAGGAGGAGGAGGTGGACGTGGGGACGGTGGAGCCGTGCCTGCCCCCCGGCACCGTCTGCGTCTGGCCCTGCCCCTCGTCCGAGTCGGATGAGGAGGTGGACGTCCTCACCTAGGGGGGCCGGCTCGGCCCCCCCGCCGCTGCCTGCACTCGGGGCACTGCAGGCAGGGCTGCCCTCACCCCGGGCGAAGGGGCTGCACCAGCCCCAGGCTGCGTGGCATTGGAATAAAGCGCCGGAGCCGGCAGAGCTGCGCCGTGGGGCTGCTGAGCTTTATTGGGGAACAGCGGGGGGACAAGGGGGGATGCGGGGGAGCCAGGGGGTCCGGTGGTGGCTGCCCGCAGCGGAGCTGCAGCATCGGAGGCGGGACTGGGGCTGGCAGGTGCCCCCCACTTCGTCTCGCCTCTTCATGGACGCTCGTGCTGCGGGTGCCGGTCCCGGCTCGGCTGTGGGGAGAGGGCAGTCGGCGTGTGGTCCCTGTCCCTGTCCCTGTCCCTTCCCCATCCCCATCCCGTCCCGTCCCATCCCAGTCCCTGTCCCGTCCCCCTCACCTGCCTGCCGCCTCTATGCCAAGCTGCTCTTCAGGGCCTCCACCACGGCCTCGGGTGGGGGGAACTTCAGCTTGCGGGGGGGCCCCTTCCCGATGCCACTCCACAGCTCCACGGCTGGGGGGAGGACAAGGGGGGGCGGGTCAGGGGTGCCGGGGAGCCCCCCCGCCGCCCCCCCGGCCCCCGCACTCACTGCTGCCGTCCTCCTTCACCAGGGACACCTCGAAGCTGTTCCTGCGCGGCTGCCGGGGGTTGATGTCCACGGGGAGGTGGGCCACGGCCCCGCGCAGGGCCTCGCTCACCGCCGCCGCGTTGCGCCCGAACACCCGTCAGCTCTTGCTGGGGGGACACGGGGGGGTCAGTGCCCGGGGGGGTCCCCGCGGCCCCCCCTTCGGCCCCCGCGCGGGGCGCGGCGCAGCCCGGCTCACCAGTGCTCGATGACGACGCGGGGGCCGGTGCCCGCCGGGCTGCCCTCGCCCTGGGCCCGCGTCCGCTTCTGCGGGGCCTCGGCCTGCTCCGGCGCCTCGGCCGCCGCCGGCTGCTGGGCCCCGCGCTTCCTCCCACGGGGAGCCATCCTGCGGAGAGCCGCGGGCGGTGGGGGCCTGGGCCACGGCGGGGGCTACGCCCGGTCCCGCGGGGGGGGCCGGGGATCCGCCATGGGGGCGAGGGGGGCCCCACGGGGAGCCTGCCCCGGGGGGCGGGAAGGGGGGCCCGGGGACGCCGCCGCGGGGAGGGGGCGGGAGGGGGGGGCCCGGGGATGCCGCCGCGGGGAGGGGGCGGGCGGGGGGGGGTCCCGGGTCCCGCCGCGGGGGGACGGAGCGGCCGCGCCGCCTCTTACCTGCTGCGCCGCGCCGACCACGTGCCGCGACCGCGGGGCTTCGCGCCAGCCTGCGCCACTCGGGCGACCCGCCGGGGGGGGGGGGGGGGGGGGGGGGGGGGCGGAAGAGGGGAGTCGGGGCCGAACGGCGCTCCGGAGCCCGCGGGCCGGGGGACTCGGCCGCTCCCCCCTCCTCCCCGCCGCACGCCTCCGTGGGAGCCCCTCGCTCTTCCCGGGTCAGCAGTGGCGGGGCGGCCCGGGCCGCGGTCACACTCCCCCCCCCCGGGCAGGCTCAGTGGTTCCGCCCGCGCGCCCGCCGCTCCCCCTTCCCGCCGTGCAGCCAGGGCCGCGGCGCCAGCCAATCGGAGCGCGGCGCCTTCGCGGCGGCAAGCCCCGCCCCCGGCGGCAAGCCCCGCCCCGCGGCGGTGCAGGCGGGTCCGCGGGCCCCCCCGCCAGCCCACGGACACGGTCACGGTCACGGTCACGGTCACGGACAGGGGCCGTTTATTGTCAGCGATGAGGATGAGCGTTAACGGAGGGCAGGGGCTGCGCTACGGCCCTGCCCGCGGGGCGCCCCTGCTGCCCCCCCGCGGGGCGCGGCCCAGGCAGGGCCGGGGAGGGGCCGGTGCCGCCGGGGTGATGGCGCGGGGCAGCCTCTACTTGTCCTTCTTGGGCTCCCGGTCAGCGGCGGCGGCCGGCGCCGCGGGGGGCTCCTCGGGCCCCTCCTCCCGCGGCCTCCACTGCTTCTTGGCCCTCTGGTAGAGCTCGTTGAGGTTGAACTCCCGGATCACGTTCTCCTGCGGCCGAGAGGCGGCGTCGGCACCCCGGGACCCCCCGCGCCCCGGGGCCGGGCCGGCTGCCGAGCCCCCTCCTGCGCCAGAGGCGGGGGCAGGGGGCTGGAGCGCCCCACCCACCTCGGAGAAGGTCCAGGACACGGCCCGACCCTTCTTGTCGATCTGAGGCCGGCGCATGGTCTCTGTCCCGCCCTGGAAGAGGATGAGGGTGGGCAGCTGCTTGGTGAGGGGCGAGGTGCTGACCTTGTACCTGCGGTGGGAGGGGGAGAGGCCGACGGTGACCCCCAGGCAGCTGGAGGGGGGCCGGGGGGCTCCCGGGGGCTCTGCCCCGGCACAGGCCCTGCTGCCCAGGCCCTCTCCCCCCAGACCTGGTGCTGACGTCCGTGTACCGGCCGACGTCCACCTTCCCGAAGTGCAGCCCCGAGCAGTTGTACCTGGGGAGGACGGGGACACAGGGCTGCGAGTGCCGCGGGGCCGGGAGCAAGCCCCGGCCCCTGCCCCGCGACTCGCCGAGGCCCCCGGCGGGCGCCGCTCACTTGAGAGAGAGGTCGGCGAAGATGGGGGCGAAGGACTGGCACTCGCTGGACCAGTTGGCGAAGAACTCGACGATCCAGGTCACCCGCTTGTCCCGGTCCAGCTCCTCCTGCGGCAGGGGCGCGGGGCTCAGCGGGGGGCGGCAGGCAGAGCCCCCCGCCCCCCGGGGAGGGGACACTCACATCTATGGTCTTGTCGCTGAAATACTTGATGTACTCGGGGCCCATGTAGAGGGGCGGCTTGCAGGTCATCAGGAACACTGCAACGACAGCGGCCTGAGCCCCCCAGCCCCCCGGGGCCCAGGCTGGGTTTGGGACGAGGCTCCTCCGTCCCCAGAGCGGCCGGGGGAGCCGAGGCAGAGCGAGCGCGGGGGCAGGCAGGCTTCCCTCTCCGGGTGGTTCCCGAGACCCCCTCAGCCCACGGAGGCTCCTTACGCCTGCAGCCTCCTCCAGCAGCAAAGGCCACAGGGCAGCCCCGCGGCGAGAGGGAGCTCCGGCCCCGCCAGGCGGGCGGCGGGCGCTGAGGGCAGGCCGAGCCGTGCCAAGGGGGCACCGCTGCTGCCCCCGGTGCTACGGGCTCCCCCGGCAGGTCTCACCTATGCAGAGCGTGAGGTAGAGCAGGCCCATGCGGATGTCGAGGCGGAAGAAGAGGATGGCATTGGCCACTTTGCTGAACATGAAGATGTTCCCGATGTGCTGCTCCACGGTGACTGGGCAAGGGAGAGAGGGATGGGAGACGGGACCAGATCCCCCAGAAGACACGGGGGGATCCCGAGGGTGGGCCAGATCTGGTCCTCCGGACCCCAACCCATCCAGCCCCTTGGGGGAGGACCCGTAAGCAGCCCCGTGGCCCCTGCGCCCACCCCACAGCACTCACTGGAGCGTCGGTTCTTCATCATGACGATGGCGCTGAGGAACATGAGGATCTCCACCTCCCGCTGGGACAGGAGAGATGGCGTGAGCAGCAGCACCCACGGGGCCCCGCAGCCGCCCGGCGCTGCCAGGCTGCAGAGCCTGGGAGCGGCCGCCGGCGCCAGCTGCAGCCGTACCGCCCTCCGCGGTCGGGCTGCTCCTGGCCCAGCCTGGCACGGGGACGAGCAGCAGTGCCAGGCCCCGCCGGGCACAAGTCCCTGCCAGCTCCCCGCCTCCCCCAGAGCTCCTTCCCCTCCCGAGTCCTGCGGGGGAGACTGCAAGGGCGGACGCGGCCTCCCGTCCTCGCCGGTGCCCGGGGAGCCCCTCAGCAGCGGGACGGCACCGGCAGAGCAACGCCGGCGGCTACCGGCCCCCCTCCCCCCCCCCAGCAGGGCCGGGGACGCAGGCCCAAGCGCGGGGCCCGGCCCGGGGGACCGGCGGGGGGAGCAGACCCGGGGGCCAGGCCCGGCAGGCTGTGGGGGCAGGGGGCGAGCCAGGCCCGGAGGGTGCGGGCCCAGGGGCGGGCCAGGCCCGGGGCAGGCGGGGGTAGGCCGGGGCCGGGCCGGGGGCCGCGGCAGGCCGGGCCGCCTTACCCAGTCGAAGTCGCAGGGGTTGCCGTCCTCCCGCTGGGAGGGCAGCCCGTGGCAGAGCGGCGGGACCTTGCGGACGAGCAGGAAGGCGGTGGCGAGCAGGGCGGAGAGCGGGTAGTAGGGCCGCGCCAGCCAGCGGCACAGCCCCGGCACCGAGTACAGCAGCGCCAGCAGCGGCGCCACCACCGCCATCTTCCCCTCCGCGCCGCCGGCACCGTGCGGCCGCCCGCGCCTATTGGGCCGCCCGCCTGCTCGTCTGCGGGAGGCGTGACTTCTCCCCCGCTGGCCAATGGCGAGCGACGCTGTCGCGCACTTCCCGCACCGCGGCGGACCAATGAGGGGAGGGAAGAGAGAAGCGGCCAATCAGAAGGCTGGGACCGAGTCTCCCTTAGCAACGCGGGCAGCGGGCGGGGCCTGGGCGGCGCTCGGCCAATCGCGACGGGGCGGGGCGGGGCGGAGGGCCGGCCCCGCGCGGGGCACGCCGGGAAGATGGAGAACTTCTCGGCGCTGTTCGGCGGGGCCGAGCCGCCGCCCGCCGCCGCCGCCGCCGCCCTGGGCTTCGGGCCCGCCAAAGCGCCGGGCGCCGGGGCCGCGCCGCCCCCCGCCGCCGCTGCGCCGCCGCCGGGCGAGGACGCGGCCCGTAAGGCCGCCGCCGGCCCCTTCTACCTGCTGCGGGAGCTGCCAGGTGCGGGGCGGGGCCGCGGGGCGGGGGGCAGGCGCCGCGCTCGGCCAATCAGCACGGCGGAGCGGCGGCGCGGCGGTAACTGGCGGTGCGACAGGCCAATGAGGGGAGAGAGTGGTGGGCGGGAGGGCGCCAATTGACAGCGCGGCAGGCCAATGAGCCCGCAGGGGGCGGGGCCAAGCAGCTCGCTGGCGAGCGGGGAAATGGGGCCTTAGCGGGGCCGGGCCGGGCCGGGCGGGGGGTCCCGGTGCTGGGGTGGGGACGGGGATCGGGCCTGGGGGGTCGCCGGGGCGGGGGGTCCCGGTGCCTGGGCAGGGCCGGGGAGCGGGGCGGGGGGTCCCGGTGCCTGGGCAGGGCCGGGGAGCGGGGCCGGGGTCCCTGGCGGCGGGGCGGGGGCCCGGCGGGGCGGCGGCACCCCCCCATCCCCTCCCCTCCCCTCCCCGCGGCGGCGGCTGGCGCAGGCACCACGGAGCTGACGGGCAGCACCAACCTGATCACGCACTACAACCTGGAGCACGCCTACAACAAGTTCTGCGGGAAGAAGGTGAAGGAGAAGCTCAGCAACTTCCTCCCCGACCTGCCCGGCATGATCGACCTGCCCGGCTCCCACGACAACAGCAGCCTGCGCTCCCTCATCGAGAAGCCCCCCATCTGCGGCAGCTCCTTCACGCCGCTCACCGGCACCATGCTGACGGGCTTCCGCCTCCACGCCGGCCCGGTGAGCCGGGGGCCGAGGGCTGGGGGGCGGCCGCGCGGGCGGGGGGGGGCCCGGCCCGGCCTGACTGGCCCCGTCTCCTCCCCCCAGCTGCCCGAGCAGTGCCGGCTGATGCACATCCAGCCGCCCAAGAAGAAGAACAAGCACAAGCACAAGCAGAGCCGCACCCAGGATCCCGTCCCCCCAGGTAAGGGGCTGCGCCTCGCTGCCGCAGCCGCCCCCTCTTCCGTCCCGCCCCGGGGGCTGCCCGGCTCCTCCAGCGCTCTCGTTTCTCCAGAAACCCCCTCGGACTCCGACCACAAGAAGAAAAAGAAGAAAAAAGAGGAGGATCCGGAACGGAAGAGGAAGAAGAAAGAGAAGAAGAAAAAGAAGGTGGGTGGGAAGAGCCGGGGTCCCATTCCCAGCCTGTGCCCACCCTCGGGGCCGTCTGGCAGCGAGCGTGGCGCAGGCAGGGGCAGGGCAGGGAGCCCGCGAGCGGCCGTTCCCCGGGCGCGCTGCTGTCGAGTGGGAGGTCTCACGGGATCGTGTCTGTCCTTCCTCCGCAGAACCGGCACAGCCCGGAGCACCCGGGGGTGGGCAGCTCCCAGGCCAGCAGCAGCAGCAGCTTGCGGTGAGGCCGCGCCGGCGCTGCCCCGGGGATCCCCCCGCCGACGGGAACGGCCCTGACTGACCCGGGAGGGACTCACCCCTCCTGCAGCGCTCGGCAGGGGGGCTCGGGCTGGCCTGTCCCCCCCACTCCCCGCAGAGAGGACACCCCGCAGCCCCCCGCTTGCGGCGTGCAGCCCCCCGGGACCAGGGGACGCGGACTCTGCTGGCACCGGAGCTGCTGACCTCGGCCTTTTATACCAAAACCACCCGGTGCAGCGGGGCCTCTCTTTTTTAGTCACCTTTTAATTAAAGTCTCTGCTCTGAGGAGGGGCTGGTGGCAGTGGCTGCTGCAGCCCTCGGCCGTCACGGCAAGGCGAGGAGCTGAGGCCGCGCGGGATCGGCGCCGCCCCGACATGCTGCGGCCTGGGACGGAGGGTCGTGGCTCCTGCCCGAGTGGGGGGAGCTGGGCTCCCACCTCGGCCTGGGCTGGGGGGTCTGTGCTCCTCTGCCCCTCGCCCCCAGGCCTGCGAGCACAGGAGCGACGCGGGACGGGCACCGCGTCCCCGCGCAGCCGTGGCTGCCGGCAGAGCGCCCGGCACTGCCGTCCTGGGCACCGGCAGCTCCCGCGGCAGGTGCGGCGCAGCGCCAAGGTCCTCCTTTGGTCCCAGCGCCTCACCAGCTCCTTTCTGGTGGACATCTTCCCGGAGCCACTTTCCTCACGCCCTGACAAAAACCTGCCTTCTGCGGGAGCAGAGTTTGCCCAAAAGCACCCTGAGGTGCCTCCCCGAAACGGGGCCGGGCGCGGCTCTCCTCAGGCCCCTTTCCTCGGCCCCTCGAGGAGGGAGGGCAGGCTCGGGCCCCGAAGGAGAGGAGCCCTTCGGGGCTCCTCTGTCCCTGGACGCTAAAG
Source organism: Phoenicopterus ruber ruber (assembly GCA_009819775.1). Classification (NCBI taxonomy): domain Eukaryota; kingdom Metazoa; phylum Chordata; class Aves; order Phoenicopteriformes; family Phoenicopteridae; genus Phoenicopterus; species Phoenicopterus ruber. The sequence continues at coordinate 72,813,384 of CM020219.1, read as the reverse complement.
AAAGCACACGCATGCCTGCCGGGGTGGCTCATTAAATATCCTTTTATTCCTCATTTTTAAAATGGCTAATAATAATAAAAAAAACAATGGCGTGGCTCTGCGGAGGCCACGGGAGAGATATTGCCGTAGAGAAAGAGTCAAGTAGTGCCTGAAGTTGTGCAGGCCCCCGCACGGGGTGGTTTGCCCGGGCAGGGGTGGGGGACGGGGAGCGCTGGGCTCCTTGGCTGCATTTTTTTTTTTTGGCATGTGATGAGAAAATATTGCTTTACGGGGACGCGCCGCTGGCCTTCCTCTTCCCCGAACGGAAATAAAAACCACCACGTGACAGCGAGAAAACCCATCAGACCCATTAAAAAAAAAAACCACCCAAAGGCAACAAAACCAACCCCCACCCCCCCAACACAGACCCCGGGGAAACATAAAAGGAGCAAAATCCGCAGGTGGGGAAATGCTGGAGCCCACGAGTGTCTCCGCGCCGGCCAGCACCCACCTGTGCCAGCTCGCGTGGGGCTGGGAGGCGCGTGGGGAGGGGGCTGCCCCTCGGCCGCCCGGGAGGGAGGGAGGGCCGGCGGCCGCACCAGCGAAGAACCGGCCAGGAGAGCGGCCTCGGGCGGACGCACCTGGGCCTGCGGCGGGGGCCGGGCAGCCCGGCGGGCGCCTGCCGGCCGCTGCGGGTGGGAGAGCGAGACCCGGCGCCTGCCCCGCGCAGGCGGCCCCGGCCCCACAACCCTCCGCTGGGGACGGGGACGAGGTGGGGCCCCGGCCCCGGGCAGGGCAGGGGTAGTTTCTTCCTCTCTCTGGGTAAGATATATAATTTCTGCATTTTTTTTTTAATATTTATATTTATATATATAGATATTTATATATACACACACCTGGTAACTCAGAAAGAGAAAAAAAATAGAATCCGTAACAATAATAATAAAAAAAAGTATTCTGGTTTAAAAACAATCCATTCCTACCACGCTAGGCGAGCGATCGATTGCACAAGGCCCACAAGTGGCTGGCCCGGCCGAGATGGTGCCGGGGCGCGAGGCCGCGGCCCCCCGAGCCCCCGCGCCCGGCCGGGGCGGCTGCCGGCGACAGTCCTCGGCAGGCGGGGAGCAGCCGCCCCGCGTCAGCCCCCCGGGGAGGGGTGGAAGAGGAGGAAAGCGGTGGGGGCCGCCGGCCCGTCTCCCCCCGCTCCGGCTCTCCCTGGAGTCCGCAGAGCGTCCGGCCGCAGAACGTCCCTCCGGCGCCGGCGGCTGCCGGCCAGGGCGGAGGTGAGGGGGCGAGCGGCTCTGCCCCTCATACCGAGATCTCGTAGGTGGTCCCCCCCACGCCGGACACCTTCTTCACTCCTCCGCGGGTGGGGCTGCTGAGGGGCACCTGTCCCGGGCCCGGGGCGGCTGGGCCCAGGCTCTTGGGCTGCCCGTTGGACTTGCTGTAGGCCGTTCTCATCTGCACCTCGTCCCTGGGGAGGGAATTAAGGACGGACACTGGGGGTGAGGAGGGGAGGGAGGGGGCACCGCGGGGAGCACGTGGGCGGGGGGCGAGGACAGGACTGCGGGGCTGCCGCCACCCCCGGGAGGGACCCCGGCACCCAGCGCAGCCACAGCCCGGCCCTCCCCGGGGACCTGCGGCACCCACACACCGCTCCCGCTCCCTGAGGGGCGTCCCAGGAGGCGTGGGGCGGCACCGGGAGGAGGAAGAGGAAGAGGAGGAGGAGGATTTCCTCGCAGGCTCCCGCAGGGTGCTGGTGCAGAGGAAGGGGGCTGGAGGGTCCCGGGGGGAGGGCAGGCGAGATGCCGGTGAGACCCCCCGCGGGGCGCGGAGCGCCGGGCCGGCGCCGGTACTTACTTTGGTGCCAGCAAGGGCTGCAAGGCCACCTCCTCGGCCTCGGGGACGCTGGCCTGAGGGGCTGGTTTTTGGCTGCTGTAAGACACGGATTTGCCCAGGTGGGGGGCGGCGGGCTGGTCGGGGGAGCCGAGGGAGCGCACCCGCAGCGCGTGGGGGGGCTCGGGCTTGCCGAAGCGCGGCGGGGCCGGGCGGGTGAGCGGGTTCTTGCCCAGGGGCGAGCGCTTCGAATCGTCCGAGGAAGAGCTGGTGCGGGGGGCGTTGCTGGAGCCCGGGGTCGACTGGATGCCCGAGTCCGCCGGCCCCGCGTCCTCCTCCCTGCCCGGGGCCGGCGGCTGCTGCAGCAGCTTCTCCCGCTCCTGGAGGGAGGCCACGATGTGGCGGGAGAGATTGTCATAGCGCACGGGCGAGGGCTCGCGGGGCGGCGCGTGCTTGGGGGAGGCGGCGCCGGCGAAGCGGCCGTGCAGGTCGGTCTCTCTCTGCTGGGCGATGCGGGCCGAGAGGAAGGGCGAGGTGTAACCCACCGGCGCGTCGGGCTCCGGGCCCGCCTGCACCGACTCGAAGTCGGGGCTGTCGGAGGGCGTGAGCAGGCTGTCGTACGACAGGCTGCCGTTGCGCGTCTGGTTCACCAGGCTCTTGTAGGAGGTGGAGGTGGTGCCCTCCGAGCGGATGGACTGGAGGTGGCCCATCTCGAAGCCCGTGCCCTGGGCCGACTTGAGGCTGGAGGAGCGGGAGCCGCTGGAGAGCGGGTCAAAGTGAAAGCTCTTGCCGAAGGTGGGCGAGCGGAAGCTCTCGGGCTCCAGGCTCGGCTCCGAGCGGTAGCTGGGCTTGCGGCCGCTCTCGCAGATGGAGTTGGGCTCCTTCAGGCTGTTCACTCGGCTCAGCTGGGGGGCAGAGACGCAGCAGTCACCCACAGAAAGACGCGGCCCCTGCAAAGCTCCCGCCGCCCGCCCCGAACTCTCTCCCGGCCAGGAACGCGGGGGCGTCCCCCCGAGCCTGGGCTCCCCCCTCGCCCGGCACGGCCGTACCTTGGCGCTGGTGGAGTGGGGCAGGGCCGCCGAGCTGCTGCTGCTGCTGTAGCCGGGCCGGTACTTGTACATGGTGGGAGTCGGGGGGCTGTCCTTGCCTAGCAAGCTGCTGTCTGCGGCGGGGAAGAGAGAGACGCTCAGACAGGCGGCGGCCGCCCGGGGCTGCGCAGGGGCAGGAACGCCGCGCGAAGCCCTGCCCTCCCTCCCCAAGAACCGTCGGAGCCTGGGGCGGACAGACCAGGGAGGCGGAGGTGAGAGGGACGGGCTCAAGGAGAGGCGCACCAGGGCGGACGGAACGGAGCGGGATGGAAAAAGCGTCCCCGCAGCAACGCGCTCGGGGCTGGCACTTCCCTGCCCTGCAGCGGCCCCGGCCGGGTGAGAGCCCGGGGTCAGCGGGTGCCCGGGCACGCCACGGACCTGCCGGCTGCTCGCCCCACGGACACGCGCGCCGCAGCCCTTCTCCAGGCAGCGGGGCCGGGCAGCGCTGCGCCCTGGCCGGGAGACGGGGAGAGCCGCAGAGGCCTCCGGCCGGCTGCAGGAAGCGGCCGCTTCCAAGCTCTGCCCTTCGCATCCCACCTCTCTCGCCAAGCCCTCGCAGGCAGCTCCGGCGCGCAGGGAAGCGGGGAAAGCGAGTCACGCAGGCCGCCACAAACGCGCTCTCCGCCGCCACGCCAGGCCCGCCACTCCTTCGCCTCCTTCATCCGGGCGATGCTCCTGCGCCTGCCCGCAGCACGGCGGCCCGCAAGCCTGCCCGTCGCGGGCCACCGCGGCTCACGGCGGCTCTGGACGAGCACCGCGCCGGCTCGGCTCGGCCTCCCGCTCCTCTCCCACGGGGCGGAGCTGGCTGTAAGCATCCCGCAGGCTCCTCCGAGGGCAAGGGCCACGTATACCAGCCCGGGAACGCAGGCACGTCCTGCCCCACGACGCGGCGGCGCCGACGTGCTTCGGGTCTGCCCTGCGGCCTACGGCCCTGGCTCCTGCTCTGCCCGGCGCAGCCCTGGGCTCCCTCCCAGCGGCTGCGCTGGGCCCTGCGTGCCCTCCTTACCCTCGGTGGTGGCCAGGGTTAAGTGTGTCCTCAGGCCCGTGTAGCGGCTGAGGTCTGGCTTAGGTGGGGGTGGCGGCTCGGCGTCCGCAGACTGGCTCTCCGTCACCTCCAGGCTTCCTTTGGACTGCAGAGACAAAGCGCAGGGGGAGGATCAGAGGGGTGCCAAGGCCTCAGCCCTCCCCTCAGCGGGCAGGCGGCGGGCAGGGAGCGGGCAGCGGCGTTGAGGGGGCTCTTGCTGCCTCCTGGGCCGTCCGACAGACTGAGCGCTTGAGGGCGGCACGTGCCTCGGGTGCTGGAGGTGCTGAGGAAGGGGGACCTCCAAAGGGTGCTGCGAGGGGCAAGGATGGGACGCGGAAGGGCGATGGAGGGTGCAAAGCCTCATGTGGCTGCTGCCGCATGGGAGGGACGCGGTTTCCGTCCCGTGGGGACACAGAATGAGACGACACGGAGCGGGACGGGGAACGTGACAGGGAACGTGACAAGGCTCACTCGGTTCTTTACTCACGGATGCAGGCTTGCACCCCTGGGCTCCACGGAGGGCCCCAACGCAGGGAGCACTAATCCCCGCCTTCCTCACCTTCGTCCTCTTCAGCTCTGTCTGGATACCGTTGTCCATGATCTTGACGGTGATCTGACCGTCTGACACCTCGGGCCGCAAGAAGGGGGGTCTCACCAGCACCGTCTGCTCGGCCTTCGGGCGCCCGAGGTACCTAGGGAGAGGGCGGGAGGAGGGTGAAGGCCGGAGCCCGGGCTGGGGCAGGCTGCCCGGGCGCTGCGGGGCCGGGGGGCACCGCCGGGCTGGGCCAGGCTCACCTGGGGGCCGGGGAGCTGCAGAGGACCCGGCTGACGTTCTTACAGCAACCGTTGGTGAAGGGGTTGACGCCACCGCGGAACTTGCCCGTCACCTGCGGGAAGAGGAGCATCGCAGCGCCCGGGCGGGGACCTCGGGGGGTCTCCGGTCCAGCCAGCCGGGTCGGGGCGCTCGGGGTTTGTCCAGCTCGCTCACGACGATCTCCAAGGATGGAGATTCTTGGAGATGCTCCCCCTTTTCCAGGTCCCCGTTCCAGCGTTCAGCGGCCCTCGAGGGGGAAAGCCTTTCCCCGACGTCTAACTGGAAGCTGCCTTGTTTCAAGCTGTGCCCGCCGCCTCTCGCCCTCCCGGGAAGAGCCTGCCCGGCTCCGTCCTCCCTACAGCCACCCCTCGCAGCGGCAGCAGAGACCCCGGCCCCCCTCACAGACACCTCGTGCCCCAGCCCCCAGCCAGCTCAGTGCCCCCCACGCCCCAGCCCAGCCCGTCCACGTCTGTCTTGTCCCGGGGAGCCCCAAAACGTACCCAGATGCGGCCTGGCAGGGGCCACCAGCCCCGCACCAGCCCCACAGGCGTACCTGTTCGTTGGTAGTACGGCCCCTCGCCACGAGCACCACGTGGAACCCCGTAAGGCCAGCGACGGGGATGAAGAATAAGCCGGCCACGCACATCACCACCATGCTATCAGCAGCCAGCTAAGGAAGAGCCGCAGCCCCGCTCCACCGCACGCCGCCCCCAGCCCCACCAGCGCCCCCCCCTCGGCCCCGCGGCCCCGCAGAGGATACGTGACCGCCATGCGGACGCCGGAGAGCTCCTCCGCCTGGTAGAGGACGTAGAGCAGGCCGAAGCCGAACACTCCCATGATGTGTGTGGTGAGCGACAGGAGGAAGAGGAAGAAGTAACGGTAATTGCGCCGCCCGATGCAGTTGTTGACCCAGGGGCAGTGATGGTCAAACTCCTGCCGGTGGGGAGAAGACACGGAGAGGGGCTCGGCTGCCTGCACTGCGACCAAACTCCCCGTGGAAACGAGAGGCACCGAGACCCGGCGGTTCCTCACCTCCACGCAGTTGTCGCAGACGCTGCAGTGGGAGCAGCGTGGCGGCCGGTAGAAGCGGCAGGTCGCGCACCATTTCATGCGCACCTGAATGCCCTTGATCTCCACCGTCTTGTAGAGCGGAGCTCGAAAGTCGTCCTCCTTGTCCTCGTCCTCCTCAGCTGACGGGGAAACCCCGGCACGGCCAGGCGTCAGGGCGCGGGGCCGGCGACGCCGGGGCCTGGCCAGCCTCCTGCCCCCCCAGCCGGAGGTGCCCGGCATCGCCCTCCTCCGTCACCAGGCCCACCTCACCCGGCACAGGGACCCCCAAATACGGGGGGGGGCTCTCCCAGGCCCTGCCCCGAAACCACGCCGCCCGCCTGAGCCCCAGGTACGCGACGCGGGGTGCCAGGATCTACGCTGCTCCCGCCGCCGGGCCCCACAGGCCGGGCACTGAACCCCGCGCTGCCGTCCCCGGCGCGTCACCACCCCACCCCACGCGGCGGGGCAAGGGGCGCTTTCCTCGAGCCTCGTGGGATCGGGCAGCCCTCTGTACCTCGGGGAAGGCCGGGAGGAGGTAGCTCTGTCCCAGACACCTCCCAAGCGGAGCCAGACTCACCTCGCGGGAATATGCCCGGGTCCATGAAGGTGGCCATGCTGAAGTTGGCCAGCACGAAGAGGAAGACGACGGCATTGTAGATGGGAATGACTGGGGAGATGTACAGGCTGAGCCCCGGGCATCTGCAGGCACAAAAGCAGTGAGACACGCAGGCCCCGGCCCACGGGTCACCCCTCGGGCGCTCCCCGCTCCCGCACGGCCCAGGCCGGGGGTCCCCGAGCTCCAGCGGTGCCCTCGGAGCGAGCGAGGGCCGAGCAGGCGCTACCTGCCCCCTCCCAGCCGTCCCCGTAAGCCGCTCCTGCCCCGCTCGGCGGTGGCCTGGCCGGGAAGCCCACGCTCCCCGCCCTTGGGGTGTATTTCCAGGCTCCTGCCCCGGCAGGCAGCTCCGGAGGCTCCCTGCCATCAACCCTCCCTTCCGCTCTCGCCCAGTGCCCTCCGCTCCCAAGCTGGAGCTGCGCCCAGGCCAGCTTGACCTCGGGTGCGTTCGGCCACCCTCCGCAGCCCAGCCTGACCCCCAGCCCTGGGGGGCACCCGTGGGGCGCTGGCGTGGGGACCGCTCCGGTAAATCCCCACGGAGCAAAACCACCACTCGCCTCCCGCGCCCACAGCCCCACGGCGCTGCCAGCCAGGACCCCGGCGCCACGGGGAGCGGGCGGTGGCGAGAAGGGGGTGAGCCGGGCTGAGGGCGCAGGGGACGCCCGGGAGGGATCCGGCCACAAGGCACCCGAGCGTCGCCCTCCACGCGTCACGGCGGCGAGCACGGGGGGCAGCGGGGACCCCGCGAGGGGATGCCATTCCAGCAGCAGCCCCAGAGCTGCTCCCGCTCCCCACAGCCCCCAGCTGGAGCCCAGCCTGGGGACAACTCCGGGGGCACGTGGGGACCCCGTCACCGCGCCAGCCTGCCCGGCCAGCACCGGGGGTGCGCAGCGAGGGAATCGCCGCCGCCCCCCCGCCCCGGGCGGGCACGGGCTCCGGACAGCGGGCTTCCCCCTCGGAGGCGCCGGCGTAATACCCTAATCTGCTTTGCTGCTGGGAGTTTAATCCCGCAGATCTAGGGCAGCATCTGTCCCTCTCTTCCCCCCGCAGCGATAAGCGCGGATGGATTTAGGCAGCAGGAGCAGAGAGGGGCAGGGCGACATATGGTGCCAGCGCTGTAATCCCCCGCGGCCCCGAGCAGGTAGAGGTGAAGGGGCAGGCGCTGGGCCCGTCCCCTCCTCCGCCACCGCCCGCTGTGGCTCAGCCGGGGCCGGGTCCCACCACCGGCGAGGCAGCCCCTGTGCTTGTCCCGGGAGCCCCAGTGAGGCCCCCACTGGGGATGAACCCTCGGTCCAGGGCTCTGCCCCCAGTTCAGCCCAGTGCAGGCTGGCAGGGCCCCCAGCGGGGGCGAGGGGGGGCACCCGCCGCGCGGGGCAGCGTGCGGGGGGCCGGGACGGCGCCAGGCGGGGGAGGGCTGCCGCAGCAGGCGATAAGACGGGCCCGGGCGGGAGGAGCGGGCACACCTGCCTTGGCACCGACCTGGCCGCGGAGGAGGGAGAGGCGGGCAGGGCGCGCCCAGGCACCGGGCACGGCTCCACGCCCCGGCCCTTCCCTGCTCCCGGAGAGGGCGGGAAGCAGCAGCGGGACCTGCCCTCCGCTGCCCAAGGACAGGGCAGTCCCCGTCCGGGCACGGCCACGGGGCAAGAGGAGAGCGGGGGAGCAAACCCTCTCGACTTTACGAGACGCCGGGCTAGCAGGAGCGCGCCGGGAGCCAGGCCCTGCTCTGCCCCCCAGCACACTCATCCTCCTCCTCCTCCTCCTCCTCCTCCTCTCCCGCAGCGCGGCCGGCGCCTCCGCCCGCAGCAGCGCCCCGGGCCCCGGCCCCGCACACCAGACCAGGGCTGCACCCGCAGACTGCCTCCTCCCAAAGCTCTCCCTCACCCCCCGCCCGTTCCTCCGTGCCGCTGCGGACCCCCGGCGCCTCGCTGCGGGGGCAGCCTCGCCCTCCCGGGCGCCCCGGGCGATGCCTCCCCAGCCCCAGCTGTCTGGGGCTGCATCTCCCGGCGCTTCGAGAGAGAGTGAGGTCTCCTCCGGGGCGGGGAGCGGCTGCCTCACAGCGCGCCCAGCACCAGCCGCGCCGGCTCTGCCTCCCTGCCCTCTCCTCTGGAACCCAGCCAGGCGGATTCTCCGCAGAGCGGCCGGCGCCGGCGCAGCTGGGACGGGCTGGCGAGGAGGAGCCCGCTCCAACCTGTGCCCCGAAACCCTCGAGAGCGGCTCCGGAGAGGTTCAGGACGTACGTGACATGGCGACGCCAAGACCTGAGCAAGGGAAGAACGCGCTAGCCGCGCCGAGCCCGGCTAGCCCAGTAGGACCGGCGCGGCTGGGAGCCGCCGCGGCACTGGAAGCCGCGCCAGGAGCAAGGAGCTCCGGCCCAGCCCGGGCTCCCCGGCCCCTCCGCCGGGCGGGCTGTGCCCGGGGACAGGGCTCGTCCCAGCCACCCCCGGCGCCGAGCCGCTGCCGGGCTGCCCCCGGCCACCCACCGGAACAGCACCGGCAGGGAACGTCCAAGGGGTTTAAGTGGTTTGCAGAAAATGAAGGGGAGAGTCTCCCGGTCCCGCAGAGGGGAAGCCGGTGTTTGCGGCGGGGCCGGCTGGCGAGGCGGGGGCCGGCAGCCCCCAGGTACTCGCCCAGCAGCCGAAGGGAGCTGGGCAAGGGGCAAACCGCCCGCTCCCCGCAGCTTCCAGGGCCGGGGGCCTTGCTGGCGGCGCAGGTCCACGGAGACGGGGGCTTCGTTAGCCCCCCCATCACCGCTGTTGTCCTGGCACTGGAGGGACCCGACAGCGCTGCTCTGCGGCAGCCCCTTCGGAGGGCGACTCTCTCCTCTCCTGCGCCGGGCGCAGACAGGGCCAAGGGGAAGGCGGCCGCTCGTAACTGCCCTTCCTTGGGGTGAAGTGACGAGCCGAGCACCCCAGCCGAGAGGAGCCTCCCCGGCTCTGCTCTCTGCCGAGCGGCAGAGGAGACGCTGCCAGAGGCAGAGGGGCAGGGGGGTCAGGTGAGCCCTAAAGGCCTTCCAGAAACGCCGAGCGAGGAGCTCCTCTCTCTAGGAAGGGAAATCCCAGCCCAAACCTTTGCTCGAAAGGGATGGAGGGGAGCCAGGCAGACCCACTGCACGCCAGCCTTCCTGCACAAGGGAAATGCCAACAGCGAGGCTGAGCCAAGCACGCAGCCCCGATCCTCAAACACAGACCCTGGCAAGGCAGCGGAGAGACTGAGCTGCCTCAGCGACGGCTGGCGCGGAGGAAAGCTCTGGGGCAGGCAGAGAGGGAAGGACTGGCCTTCCAGGGGGAAGGGGATACCTCTCCCGTCACCTCCCACGCTCTCGGGGCACGGAGCCCTTCCCAGGAGGGCGCAGCACAGCTCCCGGGGGCAGGACAGCAGCCAGCACGTCCCCAGGCGTGGGCAAGACCGACCCTTAGCCAAGGGAGCGCCAGCGGACGCCGGACACCTCGGCGCTGAGGGGGACGCAGCCGCAGCTGTAAAAGGGCGACCGGTGATGCCAACGGATCAAACAGAGGAGACCCACCCAGGGACATCGATCCCCCGGCCGTCCCGCTCCGCTCCGGGGCTGCCTGCTCGGCTGCAGAGGGAGCGGAGGCCTCGCTGCCGCACGCCCTCCAAACCCGGCCTCCGGTCTCCGCTCCGGGCGGCCGCGAACCCCGAGGCAGGACCCCGACTGCGCCGAGAGCCACCCTGCCAGCCAGGCTCCGCGGGCGGATGAAAGATCCAACTTCAGCCTTCGGAAAGGAGAACTGATTGGAGAGGCTGGTGTGGCCGCGGGGCCAGCTCACAACCCCTGTCCTTCCCAGGTCTGGCCAGCTGCGGGCAACGGGACAGGCAAGCTGCCAGGGGCTGCTCTGCACCGACCGAACTTCACCCCCGAACAACCGGCCGGGGATGCAAAGCCACCCCGGGGTGGGATTTCACGGGCCAGGGCAAGCAGAGCACCCTGCCCGGGGCCCACGAGGAGCCGCAGCTTACGAGGGCAGCCCCGGGTTGAGCGCTCCCGGGTGGAAAGCACAATGCCGGGGGTCTCCTCCCCGGCGCTCCCAACCACAGCGGCCCACTGCCTGCCGCTCTCCCCACGCCCGGGGACCCCGCCACGCCACGGGAGGGGAGCAGGAATCCGCACGATTCACAGAGCACGCGTTGCTCGAACCAAACCGCCCGCCGGCATCCGTGCCCGTGGCCCCGGACGCAGGGGAGTCGCCTCCCCTGGGCCAGCCCCACCCGGGAGGGAACACGGTCCTCTGCGGCGCAGGGAGCAAAGGTGGGAACCGCGTTATCAAAGCTCCAACTGTTCCTGCCTTTTGCTCTCCCAGCCAGAGAGCACGGGGCCGCGGGCCCTGCCTCGGCACCGGGAGCGGCCGGGGAGCGCGGGCTCCCGCTCCACAGGGGAGGAGGAGAAGGAGGAAGGCTGCTCGCCATCGTGGCCACGCAGGTCCCGGAGAACTCGGCGAGTTCCCTCTCCAGATTGGGATGCGAAGCACGCCCATCGCTAGGAGAGCTGTCGAGACTTGTCTCTGGCAGCACATCAGAGAAATGGGGGAACCTCGGGCAAACTGAGTCACATCTCGATCCGAGACGGGCTTTTTGCCACCAGTCACACCAGCAGCAGCCCGTCGCTCCCCAGCCCGGCTTCTCCTCCCCTCCGCGGGCTCAGAGCCACCCTGCGGCCCCTCGGCCCCTGCCCTCTCCCAGAAGAAAGCCGTCCCCAAGGACGCCTTCCGCACCCCGCCTGCACCCCTGGCCTCGGACCTGCTGCCCCGCGAGCGAGGGGGGCCGGTGCCGTGCCAGGGCCGGGGCCGGGCTCGCCTCGCTCCGAGGCCTCGCTGCAACGCAAGCCCTGCTCGCCACCACGGTCGCGCGGGTTTGGGTCCCACCGGGAGCGTGCGTGGCACCACATCCCAAAGGCGCCGCCATGTCCTACCCCGGCATCCCCGTGGCTCTCCTTTCTCTCTCCCCCATCAGTGCTGGAAGAGGGAAGAGCTCCTTTCCAGACGGGTGCGGGTCCCTCGCAGCCCTCCCCGCTGCCAGGACGGGAGGAAAGTCGGGGTCAGAGGCTTTACGGACAGACTCACCTAAGCGCAAGATGCAGTTTACACTTCGCAGGCTCTCGTGCAGCCCCAAGCGCGGCGCGGAGCCGTGGCCGGGAGCGAGGGTCGAGGCAAACAGGGGGACGGGGCCGACTGCGGGCTCTCCGGAGAGCCCCTGCCAAGGGCAGCTCGGCGGCGCTCCCTGTCCCCAGAGGGAAGGAGAGGCTGAGCACCGACCGCAACTCGGTCACGAGGAGCGGGGACCGGGATAGGCCAGGGGAGAGAGGCGGGAACGGACAGACCGACCCCAAGAGGGAATTTCGGTCCCGAAGCAGCGCCTGGTTGAGAGCGCAGCAAGCCAGAGACCCCCGCTCCTTCCAGAGGGAGGACGGGAACATCCCCTCCTCCAGCTGCCCGCTCCCTCCAGCGCAGTCGGCCCCAGCTCATTTCAGCTGCCACGTGTTCTGCAGCATCTCCTAATTACATTTATCAATTAAACAGAGCTCTTGGCCCAGCGATACAAACCCTGGGCGAGTGTGGATGGACCAAAAGGCGCCCGGCGGATATGCTGGAAATAACACAACCGGAGCCTCCCGAGAGCGCTGTGCCGGGCCCGGGCTGCGCTCTGCCGGGGAGGAGGCCCGGTGGGAGGCGTCCCAGAGCCCCCCCACCTCACAGCGTCCGTTTCGCTTCCCAAAGCAGGTCTGCGGCCAGCACGGCAGGCGCTGCGCAGGGCGGCCCTGCTTCCCACCGGGCTCGCGGCCGCGCCTCTCCTTCCCCAGGCGGGGAAGAGGGGCACAGCGATCCACGGGAAACCAGTCCCACGGTTCCCACGACGTCCCTGCCACCCCGCTCCAGCAGCCAGGCAGAAACGGCCCCGAGAGAACCGTAACGCCGGGAGCGACGCGACTCCCTCCCCGCCGGATCACCCGTGCGAAAGCGCGCCACGCTTTGCCGCTCTGCCCGAGAGTTAATTTGATGTTTTAAAGTAGGTTAAATAACATCCACCGACCTACAATTAAAGCGACCCTGCCCAGGTGTTCCTGTTCCGAACAGACCTGCTCCGCGGCACCGGCGCCTGCTCCCGGCGATGCCTCGCACCACGCCGCTCGCTGATAAGCGGCTGCTGTCGGCTGCTGCGACACCTCGCAGCCGGGTACCGCTGCCGCGGCACGGACCGGCTCTGGGGCTAGGGCTGCCCTGCTGCTCCCCCCCGAAGCGCAGCGCGCGCCCACCGTGACAAAGCAGAGGCGCGGCTCTCCCCCGAGCCGCGGTGTGCCACGCGCAGCCGCCCCGAGGACGTCGCCCGCTCCCTCTTCTCCTCCATCCCCTGCAGCGGGAGCACAGGGCAGCGACGGCCTGCAAGCCTCTCACAGCCCGCAGCGGCAAAACCTCCAGCCTCGGAGCTGCCAGCGACGCCGGCCTGACAAACGCTCCGGGTCTCAGCGGGGGACGGCTGCGCGCTGCTGAGCGACACCGCCAGCTGCCTCCCGCCGCCGAAAGGAGTAAATCAAACCGGCTCTGTCCTTCCGTCGTCAAATTACTCTTTTATTGCCCGGTTGTTGCCAGGCATTAAAGCCACGGTGACCTTCCAGCCACCGATGGCTCCATCCCAGCGAGCGGCAGCAGCCATCGCATCCAGCCCTTCGGCCTCCGAGGAGGAGCTGCCGCCCACGGCTCCGGCTAACCCCGGAGGCTCCGGCTAACGCCAGCCCCACCAGCAAAGCCCCTCAGCGGGGAAAGCTCTCGCCGGGGCGCAGCGAAAGGTGCCACGCAGGAGCGAGCCGCCCCAGGGAGCAGGAGAGGCTCCCCGGGAGCAGGGGTGCACCTCTCTCTCCGCCCGGCCAGGACCCTGCCGGGGCAGCCGGCAGCGACACGAAACAGCCAAGCAGGGAGGGACAGGGAGGGACAGGGAGCTGGGCTGAGCTCCTGCCCCTGCAGAGGGCTGGCAGGACAGAGCCCACCCGCTGAGGCGGCCGGACGCCCACCTTCGGGCCTAAGGACGGACCGGAGGAGGAAAGGCGGGCTGGGAAGAGGAAAGGCGGGCTGGGAAGAGGAAAGGCGGGCTGGAGGGAGGCTCAAGAGGCAAAGCAGAGCCGAGGGCAGCCGGCTGGCTGGAGGGAGCCGCTCACCAGCACCCTGCTTGAGGGGATGCAGGCAGCAGTCACCCACCGCCTTCCTCGGCCCTGCCTGGGACGCGCTGCCTGCACCCCCCGGCCAGCAGCCGGCTCGTCTCCGCACTGCCGTAAGGATCCCAGACCCTTTGCACGGAGCCACCACCAAGCCCTCCAGGGTGTGAGCACAAGGAAACACCCGTCTCATCTACCGATCGCTCTGCTGTCCCCCCGCGCACATCCCCGCTCGGGCCCCAGGAACACCCTGCAGGATTTGGTAGCCAGTCCCGGCTGCCGTGCCCCGGCGCTCCTGCCCGGCACACGCCTGCCTCGGCGCCAGCCCGGCTGCGGCTGCTGGAGCGGGGAGCGCAGGCAGCTCCCTGCCCCAGCTCAGCGACAGCGCAGCAGCTCCGCAGCCGCCTCGGCACCCCGAGGTCCTGCCTCCCCGCCCGCAACCGGCCCAGAACCGGCTCGGCCCGGAGCGAGTGTTAATGAGCTATTTGTCACCCGGGAAGGGAAAATGTCAACGTGAGCAGCAGCCCTACCCCTCTCCCCGCCCAGGGAGAGCCCTACGGCACGGTCTGGCCCTCTGCAGCAGCTGGCACCATTTTATACCCTGGCTGTTCCCCACCGGCTCCGGGGGCAGCACGGGCACCTGCCTCAGGCCCCGGCAGGCCACCTCCGTCGGGTCCTCTCCAGAGATACCAAACCCTCGTTTCCTCAGGGCAAGGCTGACATCAACAGCAGCGCGAGAGCCACACAGGGGTCAGAGTACTTCTCCTTGAACTTTCCTTTGTGGCTCACAAATCAGTTACAAAACTAAAAATAACACGGAGCCCGCCCCAGTCCACCGAACCGCTTCACTTCGCTCCCAAGGAGAGTATTATCTCTGCCGGTTTCCACCTACAGGTCACAAACCAATTCCCAGCCCGGCTGGTCGGCAGGAGAGCTGCCAGCGAGACGAGCGAGTTGTGCAAACGCCTGGAGACAGGAGAGGAGCGGCTGCCAGGCCCCGGCAGCGAGCGGCGGCACGGTGCCTCGCCGGGATCCACCGCGCCCACCTCCCCTGGCTCGCCCCACGGGAAAACCCAGCCAAGCGGGTCCAGCTGAGGCTGAATCGCTCCGACGGACCGCGGCGCTACTCCGTCCTCCGTCCTTTCGCACCCAGAGCACAATATCCCCCCTTCAGTCCGGCAAGAAGCCACAGCTCCTCTCCCAGACACCCCTCGCGCAGCCTCTGCCCCCCAACCTCACGGCACCCCGCGGCGGGGGCTGCGTCCCCGGGTCTCCCTCGCCCTCCCCGCTCTTTGGTCGAGTAGCTGGGACTCACGTGAAGGCAAAGAAGAGGGTGGTGGCTCCCACTAGGAAGATGGCAGCAGCTGAGACCGGGACGTATTTGCTGGGTTTGAATCTCTTTCCAGATGCTGCCGGCATGTTGGAGCTGTGGTGGGGGATCCGCCCCGCAGCATAGCCCAGGCCCGGCGGGAGTCAGAGCAAGGCGAGAAGGGGAGGGGAGAGGGACGGGGGCAAACCGCTACCCAGCCTCCGCGCCTGCTCCCGGGGCGAGCTCGGACCGGAGCGGGCAGTCCGGAGAAGTCCACGGCGGTCTCTGGAGCGCGAGGCCCAGGAGAGGAGTCCACGCTACGCTCTGCCCCGCAGGAGCTCGCGGGCGCAGGGAAGGACGTTTAAAAACATTAAAAATTCACCACAGAGAACTGGATTTGGATTTAAAACGGGCGTTGGGGCAGGGACGCCGAGAGCCCTTACAAGCTTCCCTCCGTCGGGCACCAGCCTGCGAAAAGCGGGTCCCGCACGGCTGAGGCGGGCAGGCAGGCTCCGAGGGGAAGGGACGCCTTCCGGGCAAGGGCGAGGGCACGAGCGCGGCGTGCGAGGCGGGGAGCTGGGCACACCTCCCACCCAGCGAGCGCCCTGGGAAAGAGCAAGATATCGTAAACTTCTTGCAAAAAAGCCACTCCGCGAGTCTCCAGGAAGCCACTTCTCCTTTTTAATCTGCCCTCTGATATGCTGCAGCCCCTCCGGTCGCTGCACGGGAGGACGGGGTTGTCTCGCAAGCGATCTGCCCAGCTTCCTCACAGCACTGCTGCGCCGCCGCCGCCTCCCCCTCGCCGGAGGGGTCGCAGAAACGCTCTCCCTGATTTCACCGGGACCCGGGACTGGCTGGCTGGCGGTGGCCGTTTAATTTTATTTATTTCTCTCTTGACTGTTAAAGCCGCAGAACAGCTGGTGCAAGGTTGAGCTGTAAATCCTTCCTTTGCAAGGGGGGCGGGAGGGGAAGGTCCAGCGGATCGTGCGTTTTCGTCCTCTTCCTACTTGTTCCTTTCTCCTGACCCCCCAGGCCTCTCCACGGGCTCAGTATCCGCTCGGCGGTGGGGAATCGACAGGAGTTTCATTAAATCTTTTCTGTGGCAACCGTTTCCGAGCAGCGCAGGGCGGGTTAACGGAGAGGTCTGGAGGGGAGCGTTCAGGGAGCGCTTCTACGACCCCAGAAGACACCTGATGGTGAAGAGGGTGCTGAATAGGTCTGTCTCACCCATGGCCCGAGCGGTGCGCGGGAAGATCTCAGTTTGTTCCAAACCGCTCCATTTTCACCTCCCCTTCCTTCACTATGATTATTCTTCATTAATCCATTCGTCTTTTAAAAAAACTACATAAAATCATTAAAACTTGACATCTGGTATGCCACACCTCACCTAGGGGGAAAAAAAAAAAATAAAATTAACAAGGCAAGAGAACAGACAGAGTCACGTAAAAATATCCACTAAAATAACACCGAGCTCCCCAGGACACGGGGCAGGCGTCGAGTGGAAGATGGAAGCAGCGCCTGGTAGATTTAAAGCCCTGTCGGCAAGTCCCAATCAGCCCGACGCCCGGCTCCGACACAGATCGACGCCGTAGCCCCGGGCCCATCGCCCAACACCAGCGTCCCTGTCCGCAGCCGCAAACCCGGAGTAACGACCACCCCGCGGAGGCTGTGATTAGCCAAGGGAGCCCGGCCGCAGCCGGCCATCTCGCTTCCCACCCCGAGGCCCCGCGGCGTGCGCTGCAGGGAACACCGAGCCGCCTAACCCACCCGAGACCACCCGAGACACCCCCGCCAAGCCCCGGGTACGACGAGGCACCCGACGACTCCTTGCCCAACGCCGGTCTGCAGTTACAGCTCGAGCACGAACGCTCGAGAACGGCCGCTCCCTTGGGGTGAAGGGGCTGATCGGAGGCTTGGAGGCTTAACACGCGGGTGGAGACCGCGGGAGGAAAAGACAGCCAGGAGTCTCGTCCCCTTCCCCTGGAGGGCAGGAGACGGGAGAGGCCCGTGGAAAACACCAGTCCCTCGACCGGAGGAGGCACTCGTAGCTCCGCACGAAGGAGGGCCGGGCTCTCGCTAGTAGCCCCGACTGTTTTAGGGCGCCCTTGGGAACGTGCCACCCTCGGCTGATCGTGAGGACGCAGGAGGGAGCGCCACAGAAAACACGGAAAACCAAACCTCTCTGGAAACGGAAGCAGGAGGCACCACCCTGCCCCAAACTCCAAAGAGCCAGGAGCCCCGACCGCGGTTACTACTGCTGCAGCCGCCGCTCCTCGCTCGGTTGCCCGTTCTCCGCGTCGCCGCCTCGTTCCGTCGCGAGGCCGCCCTCGCGCCGCAGGCCCGAGCACGGCACCCCGACTCCTGCGCTCTCTCCCTCCAGCCCTCTCCTCCTCTGCCTCGCAAAGCTTTTTTTCTTCAGGGTGGACAGGAAAATATCTAGTGCTGACTAAACACTCGAAGGTTGAGAGAACTGCGGCACGAAATTAAAGGCACGTTTAATGATAAGAATATATTACAATTAAATCGGTTCAGTCACAAAACAAGGCGTCAGTCACTCGGGCTGACTAATGAAGAAACCGCTCCCACGGCAGAGCAGCTCTTCCTTTGCAGAAACGAAGCTCCACTTCTCAAACCAAGTTTTTTTTGCCCTTGTGACCAAGAGGAAACGCTGGCGTGAGCCGGCTGGGCAACGCTCTGGCTTCACCTGGGAGCAGCTCTCGACCGTGGCGACTTTAAGAGCAACCCCAGAGAAAACGGCCGCTTCCCCCGGCAGGCGCAGAGCTCCCCGGAGAGCAGCAGCTCCCCAGCCTCGCTCTGCCCAAACACGCCGCCGAGCTCCGAGGAGAGGCGAGCACAAGCCCCACCACACACGATTTGGGGAGAAGCCCGACACCCCGCAAAGATAAGCCCTGCCGTGCCGTCCCCCGGGGAGGGAAGTGCTGCTGCGACAGAGGCGGACAGCGATTCTAGGGATAGGTTACTCGGAAGTTTAAAGATGACATCACTGCTAATTACTTTAGCAGAAGCGATCTGCTCACACGCTCGCCTGCGGTAACAGAACACCCCAGCCCCTTGAAAGGCTCCGCCATTAAAACAAAGCCACACCTCGAACTCAAACAGATACTGCCAAATTGAAGGAGTTTTTCCCTGCGACTTTCCTCCTCCAGGGGCCTTCTCCGCCCCTGTCCCCGCACAGCGCGGTCCGTGTGCTGCTCCACCAGGGCCAGGCGCGGGCCCCCGAGCTCGCCCTGGAGCCCGAGCGAGCCCCCGAGCAGGTCCCGCTCGCTTCTGCCTCAGCCGTCCCACCCGGAGACGGGGGCACGACTCCAGGCGCTCCGGCCCTTGGCACGGGGCGATGGGGCACGCCGTGCCTTTGCAAAGGCCTGCGGGCCAGCTCAGGGCAGAGGCGAGCACCAGGCAGCGCAGGAGCCAGCTCCTCGCCACGTAAAGAACGCACGAGTCGAGATAATTGCTCATGGGACAGTCTACCTGAACAAGCACTACGTGTGGGGGAGAAATCCCGAGCGCTGTCATTAGCGACACCCAAGCGAGATGCAACGCAAATATAATCCCCAGCTCCTCGCCGCCTTCGCCCAGGAATAACTCCACAACGCATCAAGCCTACAAAAGGCTGCCGAGCCCATCCCGCCCGGCTCCCAGAGCCACCACGCAGCTCCGAGACTCCCTCCCCGAGCCCCCCGGCGTGCTGAGCCCCCCTAGAGCCCCCCGGCCCCATGCCGACGGCACTGCGGAGGCACAGCCTGCTGCCCTCTGAGCGTGGGGAGCCGAGGCCAGGATGCCTGCGTGCCCTGAGCACGAGGCAACAGGTCCCACAGTTGGGAATATCCGGGTTGCTGAAGGCATCGAGGGCACGGCACGGCGCGCTGGGACCTCTGCTGTGCAGTCTTCAAGGTATCTGCTCTGCTCTTTGGGCTAAACTACGCGGCTTACCTCGCCCTGAGCATCCCTGTCATCTACCCTGGTGTCCAGCAGAAACACGGGCAGAACCCGCCCTGACTTCCCACCGATGGTGCCGATTCAGGCCACGTTCACACCGGTTCTCCCCGATAGGCGCTTTCTTCCCTGGCCTCCCCTCCTGCAGCCCTGCAGCCCGCCCGCCTCCGGCCTATCAACCCCTCCTTTCCCTCTGCCTTCCTTCCAAACCCGTCGTCTCTCTGGTCACTCTGCCCCATCCACAGAGGCCACTCACACACTTCCCTGCTCGAGGGAGTCCCCAGCTCGGCTCGCGTACCCGAGGCATACACAGGCGCCGCTCCTGCCTCCGATTCCTTCCCCTCTGCCACTTCCAGCCCAGCAACTCCTCCTTTCCAGCTGCTCCGGACCTGCCCTCAACTCAGCCCTGCTCCTTCCTCCCCCAATCAAGCCCTACCGAGCGTGCGTGGCACCGGTGACTCCCCTTTCCCTCTCCCTTGGGAATTCCACCTGCTTTTCCAACCCTAGCACCCCCTTTTCAGGGTATTTTCCCGGCTCTGCTCTGCTCAGCCGCCCCCAGAGCGCTCTTCCCCAGTCTCAAGGGCTTCCCTCCACTCACACGAGGGGCTGCTTCTATTTCCCCTCATCTCCATTTCTGGGGACCCCCTTTCATTTTGGATTCCATCCCTCGGGCCGTCTGCACACGCGACTGCTGCCACCTTCCATTTCTTTCAGTCCCAGTCTCCTTTTCTTTGGTTAAGGCCCTGTAAAGCCTCACCCTAATTTCCTCTTCTTCCAGCACTTGCTTCTCAAAGCCCTGCACTCCTCCTTTCCTTCCCACCCCGCTTTCCACCGCCTGCCACCAGCCCTCTTCTCGCCGCCTTCTCTAGCCACCTACCCAGACGTAGCCCGAAGAGCTCACGGCTCAATCCTTCCGAAGCATCAGCCAGGACACGAACATGCGCTTCACTGGGCTCTCCCCACCTCTGCCGGGCTGGGAAAACACGTGTAACCAGCTCACAACATTCCCTTCCTTATTTCGATCGCTGTCGATAACCACTGCAGCTCCTCAGCGTGCTCCTACCCCTGGAAGGAGGAAACGCGCACGTCGACGTTACAAGCGTCCCTTAAACACGCCGCCGTTCGCCGCCCGGGGACAGGAGCGTAATAATGGCACGGGGAGGAGAGAGTTCACTCTCAGTCACTGGTTCCTCAACGTGCGTCACTTCGCCGCGATCCGCAGCGCCCTGCCTGCCCCAAAGCAGCCGAGCTCCCATGGCACGGGTCAGACAAACAATTCCTTCCACGGGAGGCAACTCCCAGAGCGGGCAGATCCAGGACCGCACAAAGACAGGATCTGCTTTACCTGTTCCCGCTCTGTTTTCATTAGCTACACCCGGGCGTTTCGCGGAGGAGCCCGCTCCAGAGCTCGCCGCTGCCCTCGCCCCCCCGGCCCCCCACCGCTGGGCCCGAGCAAGGCGGCCAGCCCCAGACCAAGGACCCCCCTTCTCCCTCCACAGGCGCTCGCGGCTAATTCTGATGTCGCACAATCAGCTTGCACTGATTTAAGGCTCTCAAAATTAGCAGAGAGCGCAAAAGCGTTCTCAAACCTGCTGGCCAGCAACAAAACCGCACCGGGCCAAACGTCTCGCGCCGCGGACACCAACACGAGAACGTCGCTTCTCTCTGCCACCCTCCCCGACTTCCAGCACGGAGGGGAACCCGTGAGACGGGAATCAGGCTCCAGCCAGCACCCTCTGCCGCAGGGGTCCCCGCAACCACCGAGCCCGGGCAGCGAGAAGCCAAGGGAGGATGTTTTCAGCCCAGACAGCAGGGCTGGACGTCGACCGCCGCGGCGCAGACTACGAACTAAAAGGCAAAGCCGTCGGCGTCAGACGGCTGGATGTCACGGGAAAGGCGAACGCCGAGACGCCCACCCCAGCACGAAGCTGCGGGGTCTCCCCAGAGGAGACGGCTTTCTTATCGCCCGTACCCCGGTGACACGGAGTTGAGGCCCTGGGGCGCTCGGCACCGTGCTTAAACAGGAGCCCCGGCCTCCAAGCGGCGATCCGGGGAGGCTTCCCTGCCTTCAGGTCAAAAGGAGGATGCATGGCAATGCGTACCAGACGCTGCCGCTCCGCGGGGAAGCCTGGAAACCTGGCCAAAGGGGGCTTCCACGGCCACCCTCCCGCTCCAGGTGAGACGGCCCGCATCCCGCGGGGCCGCGCTCCCCCGCCGTTACACGCGCAGGCCTTGTACGGGGAGTAAGATGCAGAAAACGGACGAACGCCGTGCTGCGGACAACGGCCAGAAGGCTGGCAGCCCCGCAGCGCTTATCTCCCGGCCTGGCTGACACCGCTCCCGGCCTCGTCCTCCGCCCGCCTGCCTGGTGTACACGGGATTAGCCCCATTTTATGGGCAAAGCCAGGAAGAACAACGTCTCACCCGTTGCAGCCACGTCTCACTCCGTGCACCGCGGTGAGCGAGGGACAAATCCAGCCTCTTGCCGTCGCGTTACGAGACGCGACGGTCAGCGACGGGCACGGCCATAGACGTGAACGTCCCCAAAGAGACTCTAAAACGGGAGTTCGAGGTCTCCCGCCGGACCCCGCCAGCTCCACCTGACCAGCTCCTCCTCCGCCTCCAGTCGGGGCGCGCACCCAGAAACCGGCAGGAATAAAGCGCTCTGCCAAAGAGCGGCCGCTGCCTCGACCAGAGGTAGCGAAGGTGGTAATTAGATCAAGCCCACTAAGGCGATCTAAGATCGACTCTCCTCGTTGTGATCCAGACACGGCTCTACTCGTATTTTATACCCCCGCCCCCCCAAAAACCAGCAGCACCCAGTACAGAACAGCCCGCCTCCCCAAGCACCCAGCTTCGGATCCGCGCAGATCCGGGGGAAACCGCTTCCCGCGGCGTCACCGGGAGCGCGAGAGCAGCCGACCACCTCCCGAACCGGCGAGACGGGGGTGGGCGGAACGCCGGGGGGCTTCTCTCATCTCGGGGAGACGTGACCAAATACACCGACGCAGTAATTGGGATTTGCACACCTGGCGTTGAGAATTCGGGACTTCCGAGGAGAAGCCGGGTGGGACCCCTGCCAGCGCAACCCACGACACCCCCGAAACCGGGGCACGCAGTGTGGAAACGGGCTTTGAGGAGAAGGACGGCGCGGGCCGGGACTCCGCGGGCAGGCGGCGGGGCGTAACTTCTGCTCCCGGGCGGGCAGGCGAGCCGAGCGCGCCGCGCCGGGCACCGGGCTCCCCGGGAACCGAGGCACCGAGGGCTTCCCAGCGGCACCGGGGACAGTCCCGGGCGCGGGGCAGCAAACGTGCCGGCGCGAAGGCTCCCTGCTGCGGGCCCCGGCGGGGGGCCCGGGCGCTGCCTGCCCGGCGGCGGGGGCGCGGGGGGCCCCGAGGAGCACAAGGGGCGCGGCCGCAGTCTCCGCCCGCCCGGGGATGCCCGGCGGGGAGCGAGCCCCGGCGGGGCGCGCTCACCCCCCGCTCGCGGGCAGCCGTGCTCCCCGGGCACCGCTCCCCTCCCGGCCCCGCACGGCTGCCCCCGCTGCCCAGCCGCTCGCCCCCGGTTCCCCCGGCCCGGGGCAAGGCGCAGCCCCCCGGACAGGCTTCCGCGGGGGGCGGCGCGGGCAGGAGGGGGCTCCGGCGAGGAGCAGGGGCCGGTGCTGGCGCCCACGGGAGGAAGACCCCGCAGCCAGGGGCGGGGGGAAGCGGAGCTCCCGTCCAGAAGCCGACTCGGGCCGTGAGGCCGGGCCGGGGTACGGGAGATGGCGGCGGGGGCGGCCGTGCGGCGCGGCACGGCGCTGCGGGGGGCAGGCACCGTCCGCGGGGCCGCCCGAGGGACAGGCCAGCGGGGCTGCTCGGGGGCTGAGCCGTCCCTTCGCTCCGTGGGGCGGGCGGGCCGGGAAGGGGCCGGTCCCCACGGCCGCGGCCCCGCCGGGTGCCGGAGGCCGAGGAGGCGGCTCGCCGCCGGGGTCCCAGGGCGAGCACGGGGGCGGCGGCGCACGGCAGGGAGCCGCAGGGGCCGGCCGCGCCAGCGAGGCGGGCGGCGGCGGCCGGCAGCCAGGCCCCGGGGAGGGGCGCGGAAGACCGACCGGCCGGCCGGGGAGGGGAGGGGGGCGGCCGGGCCTGCGCGGCCGAGCCGGTGCCCACGGGAGGAGGAAAGGGGGGGGCGGCGGGGCGGACGCGGGGCGCCGGCGCCGGCGGCGTGAGGGGTGGGGAGGGCGCGCGGCCCACGTGACTCACCGGCGGCGGGCGGGCGGGAGGCCGCGAGCGCGCGACCAACGCTCCGGGGCACGAACCGTCGCCGCGCTCGGCGGCTGGGCACGACGTCACGGCCGCGCCTGCGCACCGCCCGCCGGCCGCGCGCCGCCCGCGCGCGCCCCCGCCGCCGCTCCTCATTGGCCGCCGCGCGGGGCACCGCCCGGAAGGGGAGGCGCGCATGCGCGCGAGCAGGGGGAGGCGGGGGCGGCCGGGGACGCGCATGCGTCACGGCGGGGCGGGCGCGCAGGCGGCTCCTCGGCGTGGAAGGACGCATGCGCGGAACGTACCACGCCGCGGCGGAGCGGGGGGGTGCCCTCGGCGCTGCGCACTGCGGGGCGCGGGGGGAGCGCGGGGCCGGGACCCCGCCGAGCCGCCCCGGGAGCCCCGCGCAGCCCCGCTCCGGGCCCGAGCCCAAGCCCAAGCCCGAGCCCGAGCCCCTGGCCCGGGGCCTGGCTTCTGCCCCCCGCCCCAGCCTCCGCCCCCCCGGCACCACCCGCCCCGGCCGGGCAAAGCTCACCCAAGGGCAAAGGGCTTCGAGATTTAATAACAAACGGTACAAAAGGGGTAAAACGGGCGCGCGGGGCCGGGAGCCCCCCGGGGAGGCGGGGCCGGGAGCCCGCCGGGGGAGAAGCTCCTCCGCTACTTGAGGTCCATGAAGCGGATGTCCATGATGAGGAGGAAGTTCTTGGGCAGGGGCCGGGGGGCGGGCGAGAGGACGGTGAAGACCTGGCGCTCCAGGTCGACGCCGGTGACGACGATGAAGCCGGCCACGCTGGTCTCGGAGATGTTGTCGTCGGGGCTGTCGGCGGTGCTGACGCTGAGGAGGTGGTGCACCATGTCCCGCCCCGGCGTCACCGGCACCAGCTTCAGCTGGTTGTCCTCCTGCGACATGCCCAGGGGCAGGCAGGAGTCCGGGATGGTGGGGGCCCCCACCTTGTAGATCTTGACGTCGGAGAACTTGACGTCGAAGGCGTGAGGGTAGAAGCAGCCCCGGAAGCCGTAGAAATACTCCCGGATGCGGTCGTCCCGGCACTCCCGCCGGAAGTCCTTGGAGCGCTCCACCACCCCGCCAGACTTGGGGAGCAGGACGGTGCGCACGAAGTGGGGCAGGTCCCTCTTCAGCTCGTTGTAGAGCCGCTCCTGGTCCAGCACCACCACCACGTCCACCTCGAAGGCGGAGGCGGCGTGCACCAGCGCCTGGTAGCCCGAGCCCTTCACCCAGCCGCAGGTGTTGATGACGCAGCCGCTCACCGAGGCGCGGCGGTTCACTTCGCAGCGCTGGTTGAAGACGTCGGCCAGGCGGGACGTGATCTGCGGGGAAACGCGGCGGAGATAACACAACAGAGGGACCTTTCGGGGCACCCGCGTCCCCACACCTCGGCCGGCTCTCCCCAACGCCCGCCCCACCTCCTCCAGCACCCCCACAGCCGCCATTCCGACAGCTGGGAGCCGGGCATGTGCCTGGGACAAAATCCCTCTTCCCCACCCTCAACCGACAGCCGCAAAGGGGCGATTTGCCGGGCAGGAGGCTGAAGCTGTTCCTAAAACACGTTACGAGCACTTAAGGGTGCTCGGCTACCGCAGGAGAGCCGCTCCTCTGCCCCGAGGGCTGCGGCGGCCCCCAGCCCAGCAGGGCCTGTCACCAGGCAGCGGCGGTGGGAGCACCCTGGGGATTCGCGTCACCTTTGTGGGCATCTTCAGGTTTTTCTCGGGCTTTGTTCCACCCGGGTTTCCATAAACAGAGCTGGGCTGTGGGCAGGGGGGTCCCTGCAGGGAGGGACGCTGTGCGGTGACGGCCACCACGCTCTGGCTAACGCCGGCTCTGTGTGAGAGCGATCAGACCGTGCCCACCCTCTGCTCCCCTCTCGCCTAACGAGCCACGCGGGCCGAGCTGGCTCGGTGTGACCTGCGGCTCTGGCTTCGCCAGCCACGACTCGCAGCCTGCGAAGGGCCTGGCGCGGGGGCTTGTGGGCAGCGAAAAGCTCGATCGTGGTCCCTCAGCTCCTCCTCTCCGGGCTGAAGAGCTTTTCCCCTCCTCAGGGGGCTCCTCCTCCATCTCCGTTACGCCTCTCCCCGCACCGCCTCGGCCCTCCCTACGTCCCTGTCGAGCTGCAGCGCCCAGAAGCGGGCATGGTGCTCAGGGCGGGGCCGCGACGCAGCCTTACACGGCGGCAAAGCCACGGGACGATCCCAGACGGGCAGGGAGCGCCGGAGCCCGGCTCTGAGCCGGGCCTGTCCCGGGGCGAGACCCCCCCGGGCTCCCCGCGCTCACCTTGTTGTAGAGCTTGATGTTGGTGCCGGGCGTGGTGGAGCCGAAGTGGTAGACGAGCGGGGCCTGGAGGGAGAAGCCCTCCTCCACGTCGGCCGGCCGCTCGATGTAGAGCGCGCCCATGGTGCCGGGGATGGAGACGGAGCCCTGGCCCACGTCCAGCTCCACGAAGGTGGGCCGGCGCCCCAGGCGCACGGCGTAGTTCAGCAGCAGGCGGCACACGGTCGACTTACCCACGTCGGTGGGTCCCACCACCATGACGCGGGGCCCCCGCTCGTCCTCCCGCTCCGCCTGCCGCCGCATCTGCTCCAGGGCCGTGTGGGTGTTGAGGTAGAGCAGCATGGGGGTGTCCTTGGAGACGTAGGCCACCTCGGTGCGGCCGCTGAGCTGGACGGTGCAGCCGTGCCAGGTGAAGACGGCCACCTTGGCGCCGGCGTCGAAGGTGAACTTCTTGTTGCGGGTGAGCTCGGTGCCGAAGACCTCGGCCATGCCGGTGAGCAGCTCCAGCTGCACCGTCTGCGACGCCTCCACCTCGAAGCGCAGCTCCGTCTCCCGCTCCAGCTCGAACTTGGCCACCTGCTTCTTCTCCTCGCCGCCGTCGTCCGCCATGGCGCGCCGCCGGGCCTCCCCCGCCCGCTGCGGGGAGGGCGGCGGGTGGGCGGCGGGGCCGGGCCTGCCCCCCCCACCGCCCCCCGCGGCCGCCGGGCCCCGCCCCCGCTCTGCCCCCCGCCCGGTGCGGGGGTCCCGGCCCCCCCCGCCCCCGGGCCGGTGCCCCCCGCCCGCCCCCTCACCCACCTGCCGCGGCCGCCGCGCTTCCGGGCCGGCGAGGCTGCGCCGGAAGTGAGGTCAGAGAGGCGCGCCCGCGCGCGGGCGGGGGCAGCCGCGGCGGGGGTTGCCATGGCAGCCGCGCGGGGCCGCCGGGGTGACGTGATGACGTATGGGTGGGGCGGGGCGCGGCGCCCCCGGGAGGCGGAGCCGGGGCTGCCGCTGCTCCGGGGCTCATTTACATCTCATCTGCATGCCACGCCCCCTTACACTCATTTGCATCTCACGAGACTGCGCCTCCCGGCCCGCCGGCATGGGTCCCGGGCTCGTTAGCATCTCATTTGCATTTCATTTGCATCTCATTGGCGCGCAGCGCTCCCCCCCCCCCCGCCCGATTTACGTCTCATCTGCGTGTGCCCGGGGGCGACTCCGGGGGGGGAGAGGGCGTGGGGCGGGGGACACGGGGCACGCGGGGGACACGGGGCACACGGGGCACACGGAGGGGCCGGGGGGCGCCGGGACCCGCCGCGCATCCCCGGCGGCGGCGGGGCTGACGTCGGAGGTGCCGGGCGGTGACGTCACGGCGGCGGGGTGCGGGCGGTGACGTCGCGGCGGCGGGGGATGAGTCACGGTGCCGTGATGCAGTCCCCGGGCACGCAGGGCCCCCCCCGCCCCCGCCCCCCCCGCGGCCGCCCGGTGCCCCCGCCCGGCGCCCGCCCCGGGGACAGCGGCAGCGGCGGCAGCGGCAGCGGGGACAGCGGCAGGCGGTGAGCGGCTCCCGGAGCCCCCCGGCCCCCCCCGGAGCCCCCCTCGGGACCCCCGTCGTGTCCCCGCCGGGACCCCCGCCGCGCCCCCGGGACCCCCCCGGTCCCCTCCCGGCACCCCCAGTATTCCCCCGCCGCGCCCCCAACATTCCCCCCCCCGGCACCCCCATCCTCCCGTCCCGGGACCCCCATCGTCGTCCCCTGGGCGCCCCATCATCCCCCCGGCACCCCCAGTATCCCCCCCCGGGACGCCCATCGTCGTCCCCTGGCACCCCACCGTCCCCCCGGGACCCCCATCCTCCCGTTCCGGGACCCCCATCGTCATTCCCTGGGCACCCCACCGTCCCCCCGGGACCCCCAGTATCCCCCCCCGGGACCCCCATCGTGTCCCCCCTGGCACCCCACTGTCCCCCCGGGACCCCCAGTATCCACCCCCGGGACCCCCATTGTTGTGCCCCCTGGCACCCCACTGTCCCCCCGGGACCCCCAGTCCTCCCGTCCCGGGATCCCCAGTATCCCCCCCGGGACCCCCACTGTCCCCCCTGGGGCCCCCCCCCCCCGGGCCTCCCAGACCCTGCTTAGGAGGAGCCCCCCAACCTCTCCCCAGACCCTCGGGCCCCTCTGCCCCCCCTTTCTCGCAGGGCCCCCCGGGTCTCCCTGGGGACAGCAGGGTCGGGGTGGTGCCACCCCGCGCCGCCCCTCACTCCTGTGATGAGCTGGCCCGGTCTCAGCCGGCAGCGGGGCGGGCTGAGAGCTGGGGGTATCAGGGAGGGGGACCCCGGCAGTGCCGCCCCCCCCTCACCGCCTCCCTTTGACCCTTTGCAGGCCGCCCCCCTTTTCCGCCTCCTTCTCACCGGGGGGGCCCGGGGCGGCGGTGCCCCCCCGACCTCGGCGCGGGAGGAACGACGGCTCTCGGCACTCTGCTGCGCTGCTTCCCCTGCGAGCGGCTCTGCGGGGGGTGCACGGTGCCCCCCGCGCCCCCGCGCCCCCCCGGGGCCCTGCCGCCCGCCATGCCCCCCCCCCGGCGCCGCCTGCCCCCCGCCGCCCGCCTGCCCCCCAGGACCTTCCACAGCTACCTGCCCCGCTCCCACCGCACCTACAGCTGCGTCCACTGCCGGGCCCACCTGGCCAGGCACGAGGAGCTCATCTCCAAGGTGCCCCCCGCTGCGCCCGCGGCCCCCGCCCCCCCGGCAGCCAGCGTCCCCCCACGGGGGCCTGGGGCAGCCAGCGGCCCCCCGCCGTGGCCCCGGGGTGGCCCCGGGTCAGCCAGCATCCCCCTGCAGTGGCCCCAAGGTGGCCCTGGGACAGCCAGCACCCCGCCATGGTGTCCCCAGGGTGGCCCTGGGACAGCCAGTACCCCCCCATAGTGTCCCCAAGGTGGCCCTGGGGCAGCCAGCATCCCCCCGCGGTGTCCCCAAGGTGGCCCTGGGACAGCCAGTGTCCCCCCGCGGTGTCCCCAAGGTGGCCCCGGGTCAGCCAGCACCCCCCTGCGGTGGCCCCGGGGTGGCCCTGGTGCAGCCAGCGTCCCCCCCCATGATGTCCCAGGGGCTGTGAGCTTCTGCCCACGGTGGCCCTGGGACGGCCAGCGTCCCCCCCGTGGTGCCCCTGGCGTGGCAAGTGTCCCCCCGCAGTGTCCCCAGGGTGGGGAGCGTTCCCTCTGCGTTGTCCCCACGGCGGTAAGCATCGCCCCAGCGTCCCCAGGGTAGTGAGTGTCCCCCCCCGGTGTCCTGGGGGCGGCAGGTGTCCCCCACAGTGCTCCCATGGAGGTGAGCGTCCCCCCACGGCGTCCCCGTGGAGGTGAGCGTGCCCCCACGGTGTCCCCAGGGTGGTGAGCGTCCCCCCACGGCGTCCCCGGGGTGCTGAGCGTGCCCCCACGGCGTCCCGGGCTGGCGCGGTGCACGGCGGCGATGCCGTGGGGCGGGGGGCCGCGGGTGGCCGCGGGGCCCGGCCGGTGACTCGCGCCGTGTCCCCACAGTCCTTCCAGGGCAGCCACGGCCGCGCCTACCTGTTCAACTCCGTGTGAGTACCCGGGACGGCGGCACGGGGGGCCTGGCCGCGGGCACCGGGGGTCACCCAGGGCCGCCGTCCTGGCCGTGCCGGGCTGTGCCGGGCTGGGCTGTGTGGGGCTGTGCCGGGCTGGGCTGTGCTGGGCCAGGCTGAGCTGTGCCGGGCTTAGCTGGGCTGTGCCGTGCGGGGCTGAGCCATACCAGGCTGAGCCAGGCTGAGCCGTGCCGGGCTGTGCCGGGCTGAACCAGGCTGAGCCGTGTGGGGCTGAGCCGTGCCGGGCTGTGCCGGGCTGAACCAGGCTGAGCTGTGCCGGGCTGTGCCGTGCCAGGCTGTGCCAGGCTGAACGAGCCTGAGCCGTGCCAGGCTGAGCTGTGCCGGGCTGTGCCTTGCCGGGCTGTGCCTTGCCAGGCTGAACGAGGCTGAGCCATGCGGGGCTGTGCCGTGCCGGGCTGTGCCGGGCTGAACCAGGATGAGCCGTGCCGGGCTGTGCCGTGCCAGGCTGTGCCGTGCCGGGCTGAATCAGGCTGAGCCGTGCGGGGCTGAGCCGTGCCGGGCTGTGCCGGGCTGAACCAGACTATGCCGCGCCGGGCTGTGCCGTGCCGGTGGCACACCCGGCGCTCCCCGGGCGCAGGGTGAACGTGGGCTGTGGCCCGGCGGAGCAGCGGCTGCTGCTGACGGGGCTGCACTCGGTGGCCGACATCTTCTGCCAGAGCTGCAAGACCACCCTGGGCTGGAAATACGTGAGTGCCCCCGCGGCCGGCACCCCCACCCTGCTGCGGGCACCCTGACCCCTGCCATGGGCACCCCTGGGCACCCCCACCCCTGCCCTGGGTGCCCCCTGGGCACCCCCACCCTGCTGCGGGCACCCTGACCCCTGCCATGGGCACCCCCGGGCACCCCCACCCCACTGCAGGCACCCTGACCCCTGGCCCGGGCACCCCCACCCCGCTGCGGGCACCACCCTGGGCACCCTGACCCCTGCCATGGGCACCCCCACCCTGCTGTGGGCACCACCCCGGGCACCCCGATCCCTGCCGTGGGCACCCCGAGCCTGCCCTGTGGGCACTGCCCCAGGCAC
>CM020219.1:71391441-71420671 GCA_009819775.1 Phoenicopterus ruber ruber | reverse complement strand
CCAGGGCTCAGCCCGGATGCTGCCCCCGCCGGGGTCCCTGGGATCCCAGGGCTCAGCCAGCGGATGCTGCCCCACGCCGGGGTCCCTGGGGATCCCCAGGGCTCAGCCTGGGATCCTGCCCCACGCCGGGGTCCCTGGGGATCCCCAGGGCTCAGCCCGGGATGCTGCCCCACGCCGGGGTCCCTGGGGATCCCCAGGGCTCAGCCCGGGATGCTGCCCCACGCCGGCGTCCCTGACGTCCACCCAGGGTGACCCTGTGTCAGCAGGACAGCCTGGGCAGGTCCATGTCCGGGGGCTGGCGGCCGTCCTGGAGCACGAGGAGGGCCCGGGAATTCCAAGCATCCCCTGCCGGGCGCACCGGGGCCGCCGGCAGCCGTGCCGGGCTGAGTCACCCCACGGCCGGGACAGCCCCGAGCTCCAAGCCACCCTTCAAAGGTGCCGCAGGCAGCCCCGGCCGGCTTGCGGTACAGGTGTCTCGCTGCGGCGTGACTCCTCCTGGGACTGAGCTGGCATCTCCGTCACTGCCAGCTCTGACATAACCCACCGCGCGTCTCTCCTCAGGGCCACCACACTCCCCATGGAGACCGGCAGGTGCTTCCCACAGCTCGGCATGCAGCATCCTTGAGCCCCGCAGGCAGCAGCCCCTTGAGCCCCGCAGGCAGCAGCCCCCGGGCTACGGCAGCAATGCCGGGAAAGCCGCCGAGTGCAGCGCAGGCAGCGCGGGCAGCGGAGGCGTCGGGAAGGGGCCGATGATCTGCAGTGCCGCATGGTGAGAGCGAGGGGCCGGGGGCAGTGGCTGGGGGTAGGAGGGGTGAGATGGGCAGGGGGTGCTGTGGCAGTGCTGGGGTCCCCGGGTGGGTGCTGATGGGGGTGCCGGGGGACAAGTTTGGGGTCCGTTGGCCACCACACCCCGGTGTGGCTCAAGGGAGGAGACAAGGGACTGCCGGGAACGGTGACGTGTAGGGGGCAGAAGGCTGTAGGGGGCAAAAGGAGCCCTTGCTCCCGGCAGCAAGGGGAAGACCCAGGTGTCCAGGCTCCCTGCCCTCTCCCAGGGACTCTGGGGCTCCAGGTTGATGCTGGGCTGGGGTGAAGCGGAGCTGGGGCGACACAGAGCTCCTCTCCATCCTCACTGGGAGCGAGAGGGCTGGGATGGGGCCGGGGTCCCTCTGACGTCCCTGTCCCCGCAGCGAGAACCCCTACGCGGGGTGGTGAGCTGCCTGCGGGCAGCCTCGCTCTCGGGGAAGACGCGGCCCATGGAGTACCGCGTGGCCCAGCTGGAGGCCCTGGGCGCTTCTTGGACGAGAAGCAGCAGGACATCCTGGAGGCCACCGCCTTGGACTTGGGCAAGGTGAGAGGGGGCCGGGTGCTGGCCACCGGGGTCACATCTTCGGGGCTCTGCATACCCCCTTGTCTGGGTCTTGCATCCTCCTGGGCGCAGGTGCGGGGCTCTGGGCACGGGGGTCCCCTCGTCGGGGTCCTGCGTCCCCCTTGATGTGCTCCAGGGCTGGTGTGGCGCACCCGTAGGCGCTGGGTCCCTGCAGAGCTCTCCGCAGCCGGGGTCAGCCACGGCACACGTAGGGACCACGCCGCCGGGCAGGCTCCATGCTGCTCACCCCGTCCCCAGTGCCCTGAAACCGGGCAAAGCCCCCGTTGGCTGATGTGAGGTGGGAACCTCAGCGTTACCGAGCTTCACCGCCGCGTCCGCCCCACGTATTGACTCACCGGCGGCTTCACGCGACCACCGCAGAGGGTGATTTCCTGGGGTGCTCCTCACCAGCCCAGTCGCACCCGGGATTACCGGCGTTGTGCAACGTGCTGGCCTTGCACTTGCTCCCAGGGCTGCTCAGGGCCAGGGCGGCTTGCCGGCCTCACAGGGACTGGTTTTGCTGGCCTGGCGCTTGAGTGGCCTTGGGGACCTGAAGGTGGTGGACACCTTGGTGGTGGCGCACGCGAGGTTGCTGCCTGGGAGTCGGCAACCAGACTTTCCAACCCCAAAGCGCTGTTTTGCTGCGGCGATGGAGGATGGCTCCCACCCAGGGATGCTTTTGGGTTGGAGGAGTCCAAAGGACGTTGCGGCGGAGGGCGTCAGCTGCGCCCACCGCGCTTTGCAAACCTGGCTTCACAGCGCAGGAGCTTTGCTCCTTGCTCTCCAGGGCGACGGAGGGGCTTTACTGAGCCTCCTGAGTTATCGTGTCTTCACGCTTCTCCTGTAAGAACAGTCCTGAGCTGCGCTTCACGGCTGTGCTTGGGCAGCGGAGAGGACCCACCGCGTGCAGGAAAAGCCTCGGCGGCCCCTGCAATCCCGGCTCTGACGTCCTGCTGCCACTTCCGAGCCACTGTCCATTTAGTCATTGCCTGTTGGGACAGTTTATTTTAGCGAACCCTGCTGGGTTTGTTTAATTCCCCGACCGGGGTGCCTCCCCGACCTGCCTTCCCAGCCGTGTGCCGGCTCAGGGCAGGAGCCCCAGGAGCTACCGGGGGTTTGCCTGGGACGCGAGTCCGGTGGTGTTCAGCCGAGCTCCGTCACGAGGTGTTGAATTGAGCGGTTGCCTCTTCTTCCCATTTCTCTTCGAACAAAGCAAGGTCTTAAGTTCAGCTTTCGTGCACGGGCTGTGGGAGGGAGCTCGGGGCTTTGCTTCCAGCTCATGCGTCCAAGCGGTCAGGACACAAACGCACCGGTGCAAGAGCACTGTCCCCATCCCAGGTCAGCAGCGCGGAGCTGCCTCTACACCGGTACCAGCTTTTCTGGAGCTCCTGGAGGCTCTGGTGACGTTGCTCGGTCGCCCCTTGGCTCAGGGCTCTGTTGCCAGGTGAGCAGTTCACAGATGCTGAGCTCAGGAGGCTGTTAAATATTGTCAAGATGTTAAATACTGTTTTTTTTCCTCTGGCCAATACCTATTTTCCTAAACTTTCAGGGCACTGTGATATTCCCTGGGGGTTACAGGAGGCGATAGCAACTTCTGCTTAATAGCTTCTGCTTAACGGCCTCTCCTGCTCTCCACGGGCAGAAGAGGGGAGGGATGTGTGCTGCGGATGGGGAGGAGATGGGGTCGGGTTGGGGTGATGCTTATGTGATGTCTGTCCCCAGCCAGCCTTTGAGGCTTACTTCATCGAGATCCTCCTCTGCAAGAACGGCTCACAATGCCCTGAACAACCTGTCCTGCTGGATGAGGGACGAGTACGTGGAAAAGAATCTGTAAGGGGAAGCTCCGGAGCTGAATTGCCGGTGGCGAGGGGCAGAGCGGGCTGGGGAGGGCAGCGCCGCGTGCTGGGCTGAGGCAGGGCGGGAGGCGGTGGGCACGGCACCGAGGCCATGGCCTTTCTCGCAGGCGACGCAGCTGGACTCTGCCTTCATCCGCAAGGACCCGGACGTGGGTGGTGCTCATCAATCGCGTCCTGGAGCTACCCCATCTACCTCCTCCTGGCGCCCCTCATCGGGGCCATCGCTGCCGGTGAGCCGAACCCGTACCCTGGCCCGGAGGATCCAGGCAGCGCCGGGCACCGGCGAGGGCGCCTCGTCCCCAGGCTTGGGTGCCGGAAGGGCTGGCTGTCCCCATGTCGCTGCTCTGACGTCCTCTCTGTCTCCCCCCAGGTAACTGCGCCGTCATCAAACCCTCGGAGATAGCCAAGAACACCGAGAGACTTCGTGCTGAAGCGCTGCCCAGCTACCTGGACAAGGTAAGAAGCTCTCCCTGCCCCAGGGCCATGGTGTTCCAACCCTGCCTCACCACACACCAGCACCGCACCGTCCCCGGTCTCAGGTGCTGCCGTACCTCCTTCCTCCACGCTCGGCCGGGCCTCCACGCGCCCAGCAGCCCGGGCTGGTGGCGGTGGGGACGGGGACAGAGTGGCCCGGGCAGATGCTGATGGCGGGGGACCCTTCCCTCTTCCGTTGCAGGACTGCTTTGCCGTGGTGACCGCTGGTGCGCAGGAGACCACCAGGCTGCTGGAGAACAAGTTCGACTACATCTTCTACACTGGTAGGTCCCGCGGGCCAGAGCAGAGCCCTGCCCGGTTTCTTGTGCAATGAGGAAGAGGGATTCCCACTGGACATCCCGCTGTGGCTTCCCCTGCCCATCACCGTGAGCCGGTGGGCAGCCTGCCTGCAAGCAGGACCCCTTCCCTGCCTTCTAAGAAGGCAGGGCTTGTGGTGGGGATCTGGTGTCAGGATCTATTGGAGGATCCGGGATGTGTTTGTCTGAGGGTCTGGTGGGATGCGGTGTGTTTCCCCTGGACCTGGCTCCCCAGAGCGCCACGTCCCAGAGCTGTGCCGTAGCTGGTGGGATCCCTGCCGTGATGTATCTCTTCCCTGCCCGCAGGCAGCCCCTCCATGGGGAGGATGGTGATGGCAGCCGCTGCCGAGCACCTGACGCCCCTGACGCTGCAGCTGGGGGGCAAGAACCCCTGCTACGTGTCCGACACCTCCGACGTGCAGACGTGGCGCGGCGGGTGGCCTGGGGCCGCTTCTTCAACGCGGGGCAGAACCCCATCGCGCCCGACTACGTGCTGTGCAGCGTGGAGATGCAGGAGAAGCTGCTGCCCGCCTCTGCGCGAGGCCATCACTGAGTTTTTTGGCTGCAACCCCCAGGCAATCCCCCGACTTCGGCCGCATCGTGGGGGACGAGCAGTTCCGCCGCGTCCAGGCGCTGCTGTGCAGCGGGCGCGTGGCCATCGGAGGGCAGACGGACGAGAAGGAGCGCTACATCGGTGAGGGCGTGGGGCCCAGGGCTTGTGGGACCACCTGTGCCTGTGCACGGAGTGATGCGTTGCCGTAACCCTTCTCCGCAGCTCCCACGGTGCTGGCGGACGTGCAGCCCTCCGATCCCATCATGCAGGAGGAGATCTTCGGGCCCATCCTGCCCATCGTTGTCGTGGCCAACATGGACGAAGCCATTGACTTTATCAACGCGCGGCCGCAGCCGTTGGCCATCTACGCCTTCTCCTATGACAGCAAGGGTGCGTGGGTCCACGGACCTGAAAGGGGGGTGAGGGAAATGGGGCAGCAGGGCTTGTGCCCACCTCGCCGACACCCCATGGCATGCTCTGGAAGGGTCCTCTGAGCCCAGCTGCTCTGGGCTGAGGGACGAGTTGGGTGATGTTCGACAAGCGCTGCTCGTGGAGCCAGGGTGCAAACCCCACGTCCCATTCCTCTGCTTCCCTCCCAGGTGGTGAACCAGGTCCTGGAGCGGACAAGCAGCGGTGGCTTCTGCGGCAACGACACCCTCACGCACGCGACGTTGACCTCGCTGCCCTTCGGTGGGATTGGGTAGGTCCAACATCCCCCAAGCCGCAGGTCCCTGGCCACCGTGAGCCGGGCGTGCTCCCACCCGCGGCGCCTGAGCCACGCTGGCCGCGGTGAGGGAGGGTCTCGGGGGAGATGGGGCACCCAGGCCTGGGCCCCAGGTCCGGAGGGCTCAGTGGTCTGCAGGGAAATCCTTCTGCAGCAGACGGGAGCCCACCAAAGCCCTTTGCTTCTCCGCGCCAGGGCTGAGCCCTCGGGCTTCGCAGCCCTCTTTCTGCTGAACACGCGTGGAGCGCTGCGAGGTTTCTTCTCTCTGTTCTTGCCGTCCCAAGCGCAGTGTTCCCTGAGTACGTGCAAATGCTTCATATCAAAGGTAGGGAAATCACCACTTGATTATTTCCTGGTATGGTACCAGGAGAACCTGCTTATGGTACCTTGGAGATCCTCCTCGGCAAAGGGGAAGAGTTTCTGCTCTCCAGGGGCAACAACAATTGTTTTCCTCAGGTGAAAAGTGAGGTCCGCTCAGCCCTGGGCCCTGGTTGTAGCGTTGTCCAGGGAGGAGCGCAGCAATACAGGAAGCCTCTGACGATGTTTCCCCGGAATACTTTCCCAATCTTCTGGTCTCTTCCCCAGAATATTCTCTGGGGGAAATACCTCAGTTCCATGCTGCCCATGCTCAGCATCTCTGTCGGGGCTGGCAGCTGATTCAGACATAATGACACCACAACAGCGAAGCACAATTAATTCCTCGCCCGACTGTGGCGCAGGGAACAATTTTTGGTGGTTCCCATACCGTAACTTACCTTTCTGGAAACGATTCAGACAAATTGCCTCAAATTATCAGGTGAAGCCATTTTATAGCAGCCCGGGCAGGTGAAGGGCCTGAAGTCATTGGGGTGAGATGGCATTCGCCAAAGCTTCCACAGTAGCTCGGATGGGAAGTCCTCGGGCTATTAACCGCGATGTGCAACCTCAAGCTTAAACCAGCCACAGGAATCGGGAGAACCGGTGCTGCCAACGTGGCTCCAATTTTTAAGAGCTCCAGGAGGAAGCTGAGCTTCGTAGGGGCCACGCTGGTAGCTCCTGACCATGGGTAGATCGGGTAGAGCCCCGTAGAGGTCGTGGAAGGAAATCGAGCCTCGTAGACCCAGCAAAGCTCACGTAGATAAAAGGAGGCCAGTAAAAATGATGCACTTGGACCTCCACACAGTGGTGAGCTGCAGAAGGATTTACCGGACCGAGTAGCCGTAGAGCTGGAAAAGGCACAGGGAAGGGCGAGAGCTGCTCCACCACGTCTGCGTTGCCCGGCAGCGGGGGCATTTGCATGAGAAAAGCCTCCTGTTGATGCTGTGGCGTGGAGCAGAGTGTAGCAAGTTTGGACCTGTGCTGTGTGTTGCAGGAAACAGCGGCTTCGGGAAATACCACGGCAAGTTCACCTTCGACACCTTCACCCACCACCGCGGCTGCCTGCACCGCAACATGGGCCTGGAGGCCCTCAACGCCCCGCGCTACCCGCCCTACACCCAGCAGAAGCTGGTGCTGACGACCATCGCCTTCGAGATCAAGCGCAAGGGCGTGCGCACCCTGCTCTGAGGGCTGCCCCGTGCTGCGCGTGGACTGCGGGGGGACACGACTTCTGGCTGTGTCCCGCTGGGGAGCAAAACCACCCTCCCCGGGAGGCCGGTATCCTCCTCCCTCCTCAGCACCGGTGCCCCGTTCCCTTGCCATGGCCTCGGCCCTCGCTGCCACCTTGATGCACGTGGGATCGCAGGGACGGACATCTCCCGCACGCTCGCTCCTCCCCAGCTGCCTCTGCTCCGGACCGTTTGCCAGGACACATCTGAAACGGCCAAAAGTTCTTTTTCTCACCCCGTACGTCTCTTCCCAGCAGAGGAACGGTCCCCGTGAGGCTGAGGACCAGTAGTTAGCCCCATCTCCTGTTAGACAGACCTTTCCTTCTCGATGAACCTCGCTCTCCCTCCTCTCAGTGCCAGCTGTTGCTTTTCCCTCTGTGTAACCCTGCCTGTAGTAAAGACTTTGCATTGAGCTCTCCTGCCTGGCTTTGCCTCGTGCCTCCGTCGCCCGGCTTGGGGGGTGCCGGGCAGGAATCCGGCAGCCGAGCCCCAGGGGGGTGGGTGCCCAGGCCCCCAGCGTCCCCATCCATTGCACTGACACCCTCAGCCACGCCATCGCACCCCGTCGGGGTCGTGTCCGCCTCCATCACCCCGTGCCCGCGTGGCAGCGAGGTGCCCCGGGCTGGATTTGGGGTGCGTTTTGCATCCCAAGTGGCTTGAGCTGGAGCGGAGCCAGCGGTGACGCACGGTGGGGCAGGCAGCCAAGGGGCAGAGCAGGAAGCCGGCGGCTTCCCTCCTCCGGGAGAACGGGCTGTAGCGGGGACTGGGGTGGCTGCCTGCCTGCGCCCTGCCTGCGCCCTGCCTGCGCCTGCCTGCACCCTGCCCGCCCCACGGGCAGCCCCGGATCTCAGCAGGGTCCTGGCTGCGGTGCCGGGGTGCTGGCCAGGCTCCCCGAGGCCACCTCCTGCAGGCAAGGCACCCCGTTAGCTGGGGCGGGGAACCTGCGGTTTGCAGCCCCGACGGTGCGAGGCTGCCGGCAGCCTTGCCCGGCCCGTGGGCAGCCCCGGCGCAACCCGCCCCGTGCCGCTCCCTCGGGACCATGGAGACCGGCAGCGTCTTCCCGCAGCCCGGCACGCAGCAGCCCCTCGAGCCCCCCGGGCAGCAGCCCCCGGGCAGCGGGGCCGGGAAAGCCGCCGAGGATGATGGTGGTGGCGGGAAGGGGAGCGTGGACGGCGATGCCACGAGGTGAGAGCGCGTGGCTGGGACAGAGGGGAGGCAGGAGGGGTCCGGATGCTCTGCCCCCTCCCCAGGGCTCCGCTGTGACGCCGGGCTGGGGCGACAGGGAGGTGATTGGAGACAGCCAGCATGGCTTCACCAAGGGCAAGTCCTGCCTGACCAACCTAGTGGCCTTCTACGATGGGGTGACTACATCAGTGGACAAGGGCATAGCGACCGATGTCATCTCTCTGGACTTCTGTAAGGCCTTTGACACGGTCCCCCACAACATCCTTCTCTCGAAACTGGAGAGATATGGATTTGATGGGTGGACTGCTCGGTGGAGGAGGAATTGGTTGAATGGTCGCATCCAGCGGGTAGTGGTCAATGGCTCAACATCCAGATGGAGACCAGTGACAAGTGGTGTCCCTCAAGGGTCTGTATTGGGGCCGATCCTTTTTAACATCTTCATCGATGACATAGACAGTGGGATCGAGTGCACCCTTCGCGGACGACACCAAGCTGAGTGGTGCGGTGGATACGCTTGAGGGTCGGGATGCCATCCAGAGGGACCTGGACAGGCTTGAGAGGTGGGACCGGGCGAACCTCATGAGGTTCAACAAGGACAAATGCAGAGTCCTGCACCTGGGTCGGAGCAACCCCCGGTATCGGTACAGGCTGGGGGATGCAGGGATGGAGAGCAGCCCTGCCGAGAAGGACTTGGGGGTGCTGGTGGATGAAAGGCTGGACATGAGCCAACAATGTGCACTGGCAGCCCAGAAGGCCAACCGTATCCTGGGCTGCATCAAAAGAAGCGTGGCCAGCAGTCGAGGGAGGGGATTCTGCCCCTCTACTCTGCCCTGGTGAGGCCCCACCTGGAGTACTGCGTCCAGCTCTGGGCCCCTCAACATAAGAAGGACGTGGACCTGCTGGAGCGGGTCCAGAGGAGGGCCACAAGGATGATCAGAGGAATGGAGCACCTCTCCTATGAAGACAGGCTGAGAGAGTTGGGCCTGTTCAGCCTGGAGAAGAGAAGGCCCCGGGGAGACCTTATTGCAGCCTTTCAGTACCTGAAGGGGGCCTACAGGAAAAATGGGGAGAACCTCTTTAGCAGGGCCTGTTGTGACAGGACAAGGGGTAATGGTTTTAAACTAAAGGAGGGGAGATATAGGTTGGAAATGAGAAAGAAGTTTTTCACAATGCGGGTTGTGAAGCACTGGAACAGGTTGCCCAGAGAGGTGGTAGAAGCCCCATCCCTGGAAGCATTCAAGGTCAGGCTGGCCGGGGCTCTGAGCAACCTGATCTAGTGAGGTTGTCCCTGCTCATGGCAGGGGGGTTGGACTAGATGGCCTTGAAAGGTCCCTTCCAACCCAAACTATTCTATGATTCTATGATTCTATGACACGGAGCTCCGCTCCCTCGTCACGCAGAGCGCGAGGGGCCGGGCCGGGGCCGGGGTCCCTCTGACGTCCCCGTCCCCGCAGCGAGAACCCCTACGCGGGGCTGGTGAGCCGCCTGCGGGCAGCCTGGCTCTCGGGGAAGACGCGGCCCATGGAGTACCGCGTGGCCCAGCTGGAGGCCCTGGGGCGCTTCTTGGACGAGAAGAAGCAGGACATCCTGGAGGCCACCGCCTTGGACATGGGCAAGGTGAGAGGGGGCCGGGTGCTGGGGGAGCAGGGGCTGGGGGAGCCGAGGGGCTGCCCACCGCCCTGCCGACGCGCAGAGGGTTGATGCGATGCCCCAGCGGAGCTTCCCCACCCACCCGCTCGCTGCTCCCTCCCCGCCTGGGCTCTGTCCGGACTGGGAGCCAGCGGGCGTGGGTGGAGGCAGCCAAGGGGAGACCGAGCTGGAGCTCGTCCCTGTCCCCAGTGTGGACCGAGGGGGGCTGGGGGGAGCGTCCGGACATCATTAGCCGTTCCCAAACCCATCGGCCTCAGTTTACCTCTCCTCTGGGCAGGTCCATCCCCGACTCCTGTCACCCCCTGTGCTTCCTGCCTTGGGTTTTCCACCAAACCTCGTCCCCTCCCCTCTCTCGTTGCTCACCCAGGCTGCAGCTCTCAGAGCCCGGACCCCCGGCTTTGCGTCGTCCCCTGCCTCGTCGCTCCCTCCCTCCCGCCGACGTCGGGGTCCCCACGGGCAGAGCCGACGCGTCCCCTGCGTCCCCATGAGCCCTCAAAGAGCTCCAGCCCCCCCAGCCCGACAGTTCCCCCTTTGGGACAGCTCGTTTGCCCGCAGCCAGGGCCTCGGGCACCACGCAGGGCTCATCATCTGTTGTTCTCCATCCCAGTTCACAACTTCCCTCTGGACACCTTCCCCATCCTTACCGCAGTCCGGATCGATGGGATCCGCATCGTTTCTCCTATTTTTAAGCAGCCAGCTCCTGTGCCGAGAGGAGACCCAGAGTAATGCCAGATCCCGTTAGGGAAAGGCGTGCTGCGTTTCGCCCCGTTTCCCATTTGCTTCTGCGCCCTTCGTGCTCCTCCTCTCCTCGTCTGGGCGGGTGCCTCACACCCACCTGCCTCGGGAAGCCTCCAACGCGGGGTTTGGGAAGCGCTGCCCACGTGCGGTGCCGCCCGGAGGAAAACGGGACCCCCTTCCCTGCCCTTCCCTGCCCTGCCCGGTGGCGAGCGGCTCCGGCCAGGTCTCACCGGTGCGGTGCCTGCCGCTCCCGTGGTGCCCGGCAGCTGGCGGCCAGGGCTGCGGCTGCCCGGCGGTGCTCCTGCGAAGGTCTTGCCCATCCAACCTTCAGCGCGAGGGAAGATAAGCGGCGGTGGCCGACAACCGCTCTCCCCCCAGGGATAAATCTGAGGTGGGAAAACTCTGCCCGGGAACCCAAGACAGCGCAATGCCACTGGGGGTTAAATTGTGGGATTTAACATCTTGGTTAGTACAATTATTAACTATTTCACAGCAGTACAGGCATGAATTTTTCGTTTTTAATCACACGGTTTCCTCTGCGTCTGCCCACACCAAGCCCGGGTTGGTGGCACCTTGCTGAGGGTTATCCCCGAGCCACCGGCGACAGCTACGGCTTAGTAACCCCCCAGCTCGTACACGGGCACGAGGACGGCGCATCGAGCGAGATGAAGGTCTGTCCAGCCCAGGCTCGCTGAAGGATGCTCGGAAACAGGGCAAATACACACGATACTTCCAAATGCATTTGGAAGCCAGCAGCGCTGCCTCCTGTCCGCAGCGAGAGCCGTGTGCGCGCTCCGTGCTGCCTCTTTCCTCTACACGGAGGTACCAGGCTCGGTCTTTTCCGGGCTCCGTCTGGGGAAGCCCCGTGCGGGGCTCTGCTCCTCCTTGGGCTGCATCCCTGGCACAAGCGCAGCCGCTCGCCCCAACGCCCACCGCAGCGGGCTGATAGCTATCGCTAGCGTCGGTCGTGCTTCCTCATCTGCCCGGGGTTCCCTTTTCCTCGGAAGAGACATCCATCGTGTCGGTCTGCTCCTGCTGTCTGCTTTCTCTCTCCCTGGAGCGGCTGCCCAGCTTCTTCCTTCGTCTCGCTTCTCCTCCCGACGTCGCGCCGAGCCACGCGCCTGCACCGCTCCCAAAGTCCTCCGCCCTTCGGACTCGCTCTCCGCGTGACCGTCCCTCCTCCCGCCCCGCTGAGGACAACCTCTGGAAGCCTTTGCTTCCTGCTCTCCCTCCTTCCTAGGCTCGGTGGTGGATCTCCTCCCCGCTTTCTCAGCTCCCTCTGCCAAAAAACCCTGCACAAACAGGCTCCAAAATCTGAATATTTCCTTTTCTCCCATATTTCCTCCCAAATCTGGACACCTGGGTGGTGGATATCCCCCAGGACCGGCTGGGTTTATCCTTTGAACCTGCCACCACCAGTCCCCGTCCACCTCACCTTCCACCGTAGCCCTGGGTGAGAAGCAGCCCAACTGTAGGACGAACATTGAGGGGTCCTCTGTTGAGTGAAGGTGAGGAGCTGCTGGCAGGGCTGCACCTCGGCGCCGGTGCTATTCCCACGCCGGTGACACGTCCACGGTGGGAAAGTCAAAGCCGGGCAAAGGGGGGTGGTGGCGGGATTTGCATCCGGATGTCTTCTGAGCTTTTATTTTGTTCCCCAAAATGCCACCACCGCCTTCGCAGACCCCTCTCCTCCCCAAACACTTGGTTTTCCTGGACCCTGATGAGCTCCCAGCAGGGAAAACCCTCTCGCAGGCAGGTTACTGCCGACAGGACGGGCCCAGACACATCGCGACGGGATTTTGGAGCTCACCAAACCCCGACGCCGCAGACGCGGTGGGGCTCCCCCCCTCCCCGTGGCGGGCTGCGCCATGCAGCTTGGGGATGAGAGCGAAGTGTGCATCCACCACGGGACACGAGGGGCTCGAGTCCCCAAGTCCTGGGTAGAAAACCACGCGGGGCAGGGCTAAGAGCTGCTGCCGTGCTGGGGCGTTTAAAGGGGCCGCTCCGCACCCCCCAGGACCCCGCACCCCCCGGGCCCGGCACCCCCCGTGTCCCGCACCCCCGGGCCCGGTCTGCCTGTGCTGCTGCCGCCTCCAGCCCACACCCCCAGTGCCCCCCACTCGCGCCCATCCTGACCGCCCCCTCCCCCCGCACAGCACCCTGACCCCCCTGCACAGCACCCATTGCACACCCCCCCACCTCCCCGCACAGCACCCGTTGCACCCCCCTTGCACAGCACCCACCCCAACCCACACAGCCCCCATCCCGCCCCCTGCACGGCACCCCGCTCCCCAGCACCCCTGTGCCCCCCCAGCTCCCCCAGCCCCCAGGACTCCCACCAGGCCCTGGCGCTGCCCCGTGGGTGCTGCCTGCTCGGGGTGGGCCGTGGCGCTGGGTGCCTGCGCTGCCCTGGGCCCTGCTGCTCTCGCTTCCCCTTCCCGGCCCGGGTGAGGTGGCAGGGTGCTCGGGTCAGGGGGACAGCCCGCTTTAGGGGTGCGGGGCTGGTTTGTGAGGTGGCGGGGCATACGCCTCTGCCTGCGTCACCCAAAACCCGGGGCCAGGAGGGTGCCCAGGCGCGTGGCGATGCCGGGGTGCCCGCGGCCGCATAGTCCCGGTGCCACGGGGCAGGATGGGGAGACCTCTGGGCAGGGCGGAAAGGGTGGAATCTCCATCATGGGGAGCCGGGGCAGGATCCGGCCCAGCCGGTAGCAGGGGATTCTTGAGGTGCGGTGGAGGAGTAGTCAGCACCACGTGGGGAGGGTGCTAAGGCCGTGGCTCCTGCGGGACGGGGGGACAGGGCGAGGGACGGCCCCGGGAAGGGCCATGGCAGTGGCACAGGATGCGGCCCTGTGGGCTGGGGGCTGCTGGGGAGCAACACCTGCCCCGTGGCTGCCCTCGCCCCGGGCAAGGGGGAGCGGAGGCGCCCCGGGCTGCCAGGGGGAAAGGGCCCTTCCTGGGGGTGCGGGTCGTGGCCCCGAACCCGGGCAATGGCGGGCAGCAAGGCAGGCTGCGGGAGTGACCCCCCAGCGCGTCCCCCCGGGGCCAATTTGGGTCCCCAGCTCCGTGCAACCCCCAAGGTCTGCAGCCACCTCCGCTGGGGCTCCGGTCATGCTGATGGAGAACCGGTCCCTCGGTTTCCTCATCGCCAGGGGCCGTGCGGAGCATCTCCGCCTCAGGCACATCCCAAATCGGGGTGGGGGACCCCAGCGCCCCCCACGAGCCCGCTCCGGGTACCGATGCACTGCTGTCCCTTGCGGGTCTCTCCAGCGGACATGTGGCACCCTCCGTGGAGGCAGGGGCTGCTCGGGGACGGCTGTGCCTCCCTCGAAGCCAGGGCTGGTTCCTGGGGCTGCCCCGGGCATCATGGCCAAGCTCACGGTGCCAATTTGGGGTGTTGTCGGGGGGCGGAAACCACTCCCCCTTCCCCGGAGGGCCGCTGTGGGTCCCCGGGGAGCGTGGCTGCAGAGGCTGAGCCCGGGGCTCGGTGGTGGGGTGCGTGGGGCAGGGCTGCTGCCCTTCCTGTTTACAAAGCGGGGTAATTAGGGCCCGGCGGGGGAGCTGGCGTGTGGGGAGCCGGCGTTGGCAGAGGGGAGGCGAGGGCTGCGGTGCCGGGCAGGAGGAACCGGTGCCGGCGGGCACGGATGGGTGCGGAGTGAGCTGGCCGGCACTGGAATGCCCTGCTCCCCCCCCGCCACGGCAGGGGGTCCGTGGGGTCCGTCGAGGGTGTCTGCGGGGTCCCCATGGGTCAGAGTGGTCCCGGGGAGCCGGATGAGGGATGTCTGTGGGGTCCCCGTGGGTCAGGGTAGCCCAGGGGAGTGGGGTGAGGGTGTCTGCGGGGTCCCCATGGGTCAGGGTTCACGGGGGTGGTTTGGTGGCCACGGGAGTTCCTCAGTCCCATGCGGGAGGTCCCATCCCATCCCATCCCATCCCATCCCATCCCAGGCCTTGACTATTGGCCAAGGTACTCATGGGAAGCAGGGTGAGGAGTGTCTGTGGGGTCCCCGTGGGTCAGGGTGGTCCCGGGGAGCCGGATGAGGGCTGTCTATGGGGTCCCCGTGGGTCAGGATAGCCCAGGGGAGCAGGGTGAGGGTGTCTGTGGGGTCCCCATGGGTCAGGGTCCCATCTCATCCCATAGGGATAGCCCA
Source organism: Phoenicopterus ruber ruber (assembly GCA_009819775.1). Classification (NCBI taxonomy): domain Eukaryota; kingdom Metazoa; phylum Chordata; class Aves; order Phoenicopteriformes; family Phoenicopteridae; genus Phoenicopterus; species Phoenicopterus ruber. The sequence continues at coordinate 71,406,077 of CM020219.1, read as the reverse complement.
GGGGAGCGGGGTGAGGGTGTCTGTGGGGTCCCCATGGATCAGGATCCCATCCCATCCCATCCCATCCCATCCCAGGCCTTGACTATTGGCCAAGGTACTCATGGAAAGCAGGGTGGGGAGTTGTCCGTGGGGTGCCCATGGGTCAGGGTGGTCCCAGAGAGCAAGGTAAGGGGTGTCTGTGGGGTCCCCGTGGGTCAGGGTAGCCCAGGAGAGCGGGGTGAGGGTGTCTGTGGGGTCCCCATGGGTCAGGTTTCACGGGGGTGGTTTGGTGGCCATGGGAGTTCCCCATTCCCATGGGGGAGGTCCCATCCCATCCCATCCCATCCCATCCCATCCCATCCCAGGCCTTGTCCCCACAGCCAGCCCCATGGAGGCGGGGCACAGTCCTGCCCGCCCCTGGCCGTGGGGCTTGGCCACCGGCCCCACAGTATTTAGGAGGGGGCACCCTGAGCCTCGGCAGTGCCAGCTCAGCCTCGCGCTCCTCTCGCCACCACTCAGCTCCCCAGGTAGGCACCCTGGGACCGGACCCCCTGCACGGCCCTCGGCTGGCCCCACGGCTGGGCTTCTCCGGCCCCACGCAGGTGGAGGCTGTGGGGCACTGGGCACCCCGCGGGGTGGTGGGTTCCCTCGAGGAAGGGTGGGTGCATTGGGCATGGAGAGGGGCAGGGGGGGCAGATGTGGGGCTGCGGCTCTGCACCCCGCCTCTGGGCATGTCTTCGTGTGCTGCTGGAGTGATGCTATGCCCAAAGGTGGGCTGGGCTGCGGCAGTACCGGTGCTGGCTCACACGGCCCCACGCCGGGGTCCCTGGGGATCCCCGGGCTCAGCCCGGGATCCTGCCCCACGCCGGGGTCCCTGGGGATCCCCAGGGCTCAGCCCGGGATGCTGCCCCACGCCGGGGTCCCTGGCGATCCCCGGGCTCGGCCCGGGATGCTGCCCCACGCCGGGGTCCCTGGGGATCCCCAGGGCTCAGCCCGGGATGCTGCACCACGCCGGGGTCCCTGAGGTCCACCCGGGGTGACCCTGTGTCAGCAGGACAGCCTGGGCAGGTCCATGTCCGGGGGCTGGCGGCCGTCCTGGAGCACGAGGAGGGCCCGGGAATCCCAAGCATCCCCTGCCGGGCGCACCGGGGCCGCCGGCAGCCGTGCCGGGCTGAGTCACCCCACGGCCGGGACAGCCCCGAGCTCCAAGCCACCCTTCAAAGGTGCCGCAGGCAGCCCCGGCCGGCTTGCGGTACAGGTGTCTCGCTGCGGCGTGACTCCTCCTGGGACTGAGCTGGCATCTCCGTCACTGCCAGCTCTGACATAACCCACCGCGCGTCTCTCCTCAGGGCCACCACACTCCCCATGGAGACCGGCAGGTGCTTCCCACAGCTCGGCATGCAGCAGCCCCTTGAGCCCCGCAGGCAGCAGCCCCTTGAGCCCCGCAGGCAGCAGCCCCCGGGCTACGGCAGCAATGCCGGGAAAGCCGCCGAGTGCAGCGCAGGCAGCGCGGGCAGCGGAGGCGTCGGGAAGGGGCCGATGATCTGCAGTGCCGCATGGTGAGAGCGAGGGGCCGGGGGCAGTGGCTGGGGGTAGGAGGGGTGAGATGGGCAGGGGGTGCTGTGGCAGTGCTGGGGTCCCCGGGTGGGTGCTGATGGGGGGTGCCGGGGGACAAGTTTGGGGTCCGTTGGCCACCACACCCCGGTGTGGCTCAAGGGAGGAGACAAGGGACTGCCGGGAACGGTGACGTGTAGGGGGCAGAAGGCTGTAGGGGGCAAAAGGAGCCCTTGCTCCCGGCAGCAAGGGGAAGACCCAGGTGTCCAGGCTCCCTGCCCTCTCCCCAGGGACTCTGGGGCTCCAGGTTGATGCTGGGCTGGGGTGAAGCGGAGCTGGGGCGACACAGAGCTCCTCTCCATCCTCACTGGGAGCGAGAGGGGCTGGGATGGGGCCGGGGTCCCTCTGACGTCCCTGTCCCCGCAGCGAGAACCCCTACGCGGGGGTGGTGAGCTGCCTGCGGGCAGCCTCGCTCTCGGGGAAGACGCGGCCCATGGAGTACCGCGTGGCCCAGCTGGAGGCCCTGGGGCGCTTCTTGGACGAGAAGCAGCAGGACATCCTGGAGGCCACCGCCTTGGACTTGGGCAAGGTGAGAGGGGGCCGGGTGCTGGCCACCGGGGTCACATCTTCGGGGCTCTGCATACCCCCTTGTCTGGGTCTTGCATCCTCCTGGGCGCAGGTGCGGGGCTCTGGGCACGGGGGTCCCCTCGTCGGGGTCCTGCGTCCCCCTTGATGTGCTCCAGGGCTGGTGTGGCGCACCCGTAGGCGCTGGGTCCCTGCAGAGCTCTCCGCAGCCGGGGTCAGCCACGGCACACGTAGGGACCACGCCGCCGGGCAGGCTCCATGCTGCTCACCCCATCCCCAGTGCCCTGAAACCGGGCAAAGCCCCCGTTGGCTGATGTGAGGTGGGAACCTCAGCGTTACCGAGCTTCACCCGCCGCGTCCGCCCCACGTATTGAGTCACCGGCGGCTTCACGCGACCACCGCAGAGGGTGATTTCCTGGGGTGCTCCTCACCAGCCCAGTCGCACCCGGGATTACCGGCGTTGTGCAACGTGCTGGCCTTGCGCCTTGCTCCCAGGGCTGCTCAGGGCCAGGGCGGCTTGCCGGCCTCACAGGGACTGGTTTTGCTGGCCTGGCGCTTGAGTGGCCTTGGGGACCTGAAGGTGGTGGACACCTTGGTGGTGGCGCACGAGAGGTTGCTGCCTGGGAGTCGGCAACCAGACTTTCCAACCCCAAAGCGCTGTTTTGCTGCGGCGATGGAGGATGGCTCCCACCCAGGGATGCTTTTGGGTTGGAGGAGTCCAAAGGACGTTGCGGCGGAGGGCGTCAGCTGCGCCCACCGCGCTTTGCAAACCTGGCTTCACAGCGCAGGAGCTTTGCTCCTCCTGCTCTCCAGGGCGACGGAGGGGCTTTACTGAGCCTCCTGAGTTATCGTGTCTTCACGCTTCTCCTGTAAGAACAGTCCTGAGCTGCGCTTCACGGCTGTGCTTGGGCAGCGGAGAGGACCCACCGCGTGCAGGAAAAGCCTCGGCGGCCCCTGCAATCCCGGCTCTGACGTCCTGCTGCCACTTCCGAGCCACTGTCCATTTAGTCATTGCCTGTTGGGACAGTTTATTTTAGCGAACCCTGCTGGGTTTGTTTAATTCCCCGACCGGGGTGCCTCGCCCGACCTGCCTTTCCCAGCCGTGTGCCGGCTCAGGGCAGGAGCCCCAGGAGCTACAGGGGGTTTTGCCTGGGACGCGAGTCCGGTGGTGTTCAGCCGAGCTCCGTCACGAGGTGTTGAATTGAGCGGTTGCTCTTCTTCCCATTTCTCTTCGAACAAAGCAAGGTCTTAAGTTCAGCTTTCGTGCACGGGCTGTGGGAGGGAGCTCGGGGCTTTGCTTCCAGCTCATGCGTCCAAGCGGTCAGGACACAAACGCACCGGTGCAAGAGCACTGTCCCATCCCAGGTCAGCAGCGCGGAGCTGCCTCTGACACCGGTACCAGCTTTTCTGGAGCTCCTGGAGCTCTGGTGACGTTGCTCGGTCGCCCCTTGGCTCAGGGCTCTGTTGCCAGGTGAGCAGTTCACAGATGCTGAGCTCAGGAGGCTGTTAAATATTGTCAAGATGTTAAATACTGTTTTTTTCCTCTGGCCAAATACCTATTTTCCTAAACTTTCAGGCACTGTGATATTCCCTGGGGGTTACAGGAGGCGATAGCAACTTCTGCTTAATAGCTTCTGCTTAACGGCCTCTCCTGCTCTCCACGGGCAGAAGAGGGGAGGGATGTGTGCTGCGGATGGGGAGGAGATGGGGTCGGTGTTGGGGTGATGCTTATGTGATGTCTGTCCCCAGCCAGCCTTTGAGGCTTACTTCATCGAGATCCTCCTCTGCAAGAACGAGCTCAACAATGCCCTGAACAACCTGTCCTGCTGGATGAGGGACGAGTACGTGGAAAAGAATCTGGTAAGGGGGAAGCTCCGGGAGCTGAATTGCCGGTGGCGAGGGGCAGAGCGGGCTGGGGAGGGCAGCGCCGCGTGCTGGGCTGAGGCAGGGCGGGAGGCGGTGGGCACGGCACCGAGGCCATGGCCTTTCCCGCAGGCGACGCAGCTGGACTCTGCCTTCATCCGCAAGGACCCGTACGGGGTGGTGCTCATCATCGCGTCCTGGAGCTACCCCATCTACCTCCTCCTGGCGCCCCTCATCGGGGCCATCGCTGCCGGTGAGCCGAACCCGTACCCTGGCCCGGAGGATCCAGGCAGCGCCGGGCACCGGCGAGGGCGCCTCGTCCCCAGGCTGGGTGCCGGAAGGGCTGGCTGTCCCCATGTCGCTGCTCTGACGTCCTCTCTGTCTCCCCCCAGGTAACTGCGCCGTCATCAAACCCTCGGAGATAGCCAAGAACACCGAGAGACTTCTTGCTGAAGCGCTGCCCAGCTACCTGGACAAGGTAAGAAGCTCTCCCTGCCCCAGGGCCATGGTGTTCCCAACCCTGCCTCACACACACCAGCACCGCACCGTCCCCGGTCTCAGGTGCTGCCGTACCTCCTTCCTCCACGCTCGGCCGGCCTCCACGCGCCCAGCAGCCCGGGCTGGTGGCGGTGGGGACGGGGACAGAGTGGCCCGGGCAGATGCTGATGGCGGGGGACCCTTCCTCTTCCGTTGCAGGACTGCTTTGCCGTGGTGACCGCTGGTGCGCAGGAGACCACCAGGCTGCTGGAGAACAAGTTCGACTACATCTTCTACACTGGTAGGTCCCGCGGGCCAGAGCAGAGCCCTGCCCGGTTTCTTGTGCAATGAGGAAGAGGGATTCCCACTGGACATCCCGCTGTGGCTTCCCCTGCCCATCACCGTGAGACGGTGGGCAGCCTGCCTGCAAGCAGGACCCCTTCCCTGCCTTCTAAGAAGGCAGGGCTTGTGGTGGGGATCTGGTGTCAGGATCTATTGGAGGATCCGGGATGTGTTTGTCTGAGGGTCTGGTGGGATGCGGTGTGTTTCCCCTGGACCTGGCTCCCCAGAGCGCCACGTCCCAGAGCTGTGCCGTAGCTGGTGGGATCCCTGCCGTGATGTATCTCTTCCCTGCCCGCAGGCAGCCCCTCCATGGGGAGGATGGTGATGGCAGCCGCTGCCGAGCACCTGACGCCCCTGACGCTGCAGCTGGGGGGCAAGAACCCCTGCTACGTGTCCGACACCTCCGACGTGCAGAACGTGGCGCGGCGGGTGGCCTGGGGCCGCTTCTTCAACGCGGGGCAGAACCCCATCGCGCCCGACTACGTGCTGTGCAGCGTGGAGATGCAGGAGAAGCTGCTGCCCGCTCTGCGCGAGGCCATCACTGAGTTTTTTGGCTGCAACCCCCAGCAATCCCCCGACTTCGGCCGCATCGTGGGGGACGAGCAGTTCCGCCGCGTCCAGGCGCTGCTGTGCAGCGGGCGCGTGGCCATCGGAGGGCAGACGGACGAGAAGGAGCGCTACATCGGTGAGGGCGTGGGGCCCAGGGCTTGTGGGACCACCTGTGCCTGTGCACGGAGTGATGCGTTGCCGTAACCCTTCTCCGCAGCTCCCACGGTGCTGGCGGACGTGCAGCCCTCCGATCCCATCATGCAGGAGGAGATCTTCGGGCCCATCCTGCCCATCGTTGTCGTGGCCAACATGGACGAAGCCATTGACTTTATCAACGCGCGGCCGCAGCCGTTGGCCATCTACGCCTTCTCCTATGACAGCAAGGTGCGTGGGGTCCACGGACCTGAAAGGGGGGTGAGGGAAATGGGGCAGCAGGGCTTGTGCCCACCTCGCCGACACCCCATGGCATGCTCTGGAAGGGTCCTCTGAGCCCAGCTGCTCTGGGCTGAGGGACGAGTTGGGTGATGTTCGACAAGCGCTGCTCGTGGAGCCAGGGTGCAAACCCCACGTCCCATTCCTCTGCTTCCCTCCCAGGTGGTGAACCAGGTCCTGGAGCGGACAAGCAGCGGTGGCTTCTGCGGCAACGACACCCTCACGCACGCGACGTTGACCTCGCTGCCCTTCGGTGGGATTGGTAGGTCCAACATCCCCCAAGCCGCAGGTCCCTGGCCACCGTGAGCCGGGCGTGCTCCCACCCGCGGCGCCTGAGCCACGCTGGCCGCGGTGAGGGAGGGTCTCGGGGGAGATGGGGCACCCAGGCCTGGGCCCCAGGTCCGGAGGGCTCAGTGGTCTGCAGGGAAATCCTTCTGCAGCAGACGGGAGCCCACCAAAGCCCTTTGCTTCTCCGCGCCAGGGCTGAGCCCTCGGGCTTCGCAGCCCTCTTTCTGCTGAACACGCGTGGAGCGCTGCGAGGTTTCTTCTCTCTGTTCTTGCCGTCCCAAGCGCAGTGTTCCCTGAGTACGTGCAAATGCTTCATATCAAAGGTAGGGAAATCACCACTTGATTATTTCCCTGGTATGGTACCAGGAGAACCTGCTTATGGTACCTTGGAGATCCTCCTCGGCAAAGGGGAAGAGTTTCTGCTCTCCAGGGGCAACAACAATTGTTTTCTCAGGTGAAAAGTGAGGTCCGCTCAGCCCTGGGCCCTGGTTGTAGCGTTGTCCAGGGAGGAGCGCAGCAATACAGGAAGCCTCTGACGATGTTTCCCCGGAATACTTTCCCAATCTTCTGGTCTCTTCCCCAGAATATTCTCTGGGGGAAATACCTCAGTTCCATGCTGCCCATGCTCAGCATCTCTGTCGGGGCTGGCAGCTGATTCAGACATAATGACACCACAACAGCGAAGCACAATTAATTCCTCGCCCGACTGTGGCGCAGGGAACAATTTTTGGTGGTTCCCATACCGTAACTTACCTTTCTGGAAACGATTCAGACAAATTGCCTCAAATTATCAGGTGAAGCCATTTTATAGCAGCCCGGGCAGGTGAAGGGCCTGAAGTCATTGGGGTGAGATGGCATTCGCCAAAGCTTCCACAGTAGCTCGGATGGGAAGTCCTCGGGCTATTAACCGCGATGTGCAACCTCAAGCTTAAACCAGCCACAGGAATCGGGAGAACCGGTGCTGCCAACGTGGCTCCAATTTTTAAGAGCTCCAGGAGGAAGCTGAGCTTCGTAGGGGCCACGCTGGTAGCTCCTGACCATGGGTAGATCGGGTAGAGCCCCGTAGAGGTCGTGGAAGGAAATCGAGCCTCGTAGACCCAGCAAAGCTCACGCAGATAAAAGGAGGCCAGTAAAAATGATGCACTTGGACCTCCACACAGTGGTGAGCTGCAGAAGGATTTACCGGACCGAGCAGCCGTAGAGCTGGAAAAGGCACAGGGAAGGGCGAGAGCTGCTCCACCACGTCTGCGTTGCCCGGCAGCGGGGGCATTTGCATGAGAAAAGCCTCCTGTTGATGCTGTGGCGTGGAGCAGAGTGTAGCAAGTTTGGACCTGTGCTGTGTGTTGCAGGAAACAGCGGCTTCGGGAAATACCACGGCAAGTTCACCTTCGACACCTTCACCCACCGCCGCGGCTGCCTGCACCGCAACATGGGCCTGGAGGCCTTCAACGCCCCGCGCTACCCGCCCTACACCCAGCAGAAGCTGGTGCTGACGACCATCGCCTTCGAGATCAAGCGCAAGGGCATGCGCACCCTGCTCTGAGGGCTGCCCCGTGCTGCGCGTGGACTGCGGGGGGACACGACTTCTGGCTGTGTCCCGCTGGGGAGCAAAACCACCCTCCCCGGGAGGCCGGTATCCTCCTCCCTCCTCAGCACCGGTGCCCCGTTCCCTTGCCATGGCCTCGGCCTCGCTGCCACCTTGATGCACGTGGGATCGCAGGGACGGACATCTCCCGCACGCTCGCTCCTCCCCAGCTGCCTCTGCTCCGGACCGTTTGCCAGGACACATCTGAAACGGCCAAAAGTTCTTTTTCTCACCCCGTACGTCTCTTCCCAGCAGAGGAACGGTCCCCGTGAGGCTGAGGACCAGTAGTTAGCCCCATCTCCTGTTAGACAGACCTTTCCTTCTCGATGAACCTCGCTCTCCCTCCTCTCAGTGCCAGCTGTTGCTTTTCCCTCTGTGTAACCCTGCCTGTAGTAAAGACTTTGCATTGAGCTCTCCTGCCTGGCTTTGCCTCGTGCCTCCGTCGCCCGGCTTGGGGGGTGCCGGGCAGGAATCTGGCAGCCGAGCCCCAGGGGGGTGGGTGCCCAGGCCCCCAGCGTCCCCATCCATTGCACTGACACCCTCAGCCACGCCATCGCACCCCGTCGGGGTCGTGTCCGCCTCCATCACCCCGTGCCCGCGTGGCAGCGAGGTGCCCCGGGCTGGATTTGGGGTGCGTTTTGCATCCCAAGTGGCTTGAGCTGGAGCGGAGCCAGCGGTGACGCACGGTGGGGCAGGCAGCCAAGGGGCAGAGCAGGAAGCCGGCGGCTTCCCTCCTCCGGGAGAACGGGCTGTAGCGGGGACTGGGGTGGCTGCCTGCCTGCGCCCTGCCTGCGCCCTGCCTGCACCCTGCCCGCCCCACGGGCAGCCCCGGATCTCAGCAGGGTCCTGGCTGCGGTGCCGGGGTGCTGGCCAGGCTCCCCGAGGCCACCTCCTGCAGGCAAGGCACCCCGTTAGCTGGGGCGGGGAACCTGCGGTTTGCAGCCCCGACGGTGCGAGGCTGCCGGCAGCCTTGCCCGGCCCGTGGGCAGCCCCGGCGCAACCCGCCCCGTGCCGCTCCCTCGGGACCATGGAGACCGGCAGCGTCTTCCTGCAGCCCGGCACGCAGCAGCCCCTCGAGCCCCCCGGGCAGCAGCCCCCGGGCAGCGGGGCCGGGAAAGCCGCCGAGGATGGTGGTGGTGGCGGGAAGGGGAGCGTGGACGGCGATGCCACGAGGTGAGAGCGCGTGGCTGGGACAGAGGGGAGGCAGGAGGGGTCCGGATGCTCTGCCCCCTCCCCAGGGCTCCGCTGTGACGCCGGGCTGGGGCGACAGGGAGGTGATTGGAGACAGCCAGCATGGCTTCACCAAGGGCAAGTCCTGCCTGACCAACCTAGTGGCCTTCTACGATGGGGTGACTACATCAGTGGACAAGGGCATAGCGACCGATGTCATCTCTCTGGACTTCTGTAAGGCCTTTGACACGGTCCCCCACAACATCCTTCTCTCGAATCTGGAGAGATATGGATTTGATGGGTGGACTGCTCGGTGGAGGAGGAATTGGTTGAATGGTCGCATCCAGCGGGTAGTGGTCAATGGCTCAACGTCCAGATGGAGACCAGTGACAAGTGGTGTCCCTCAAGGGTCTGTATTGGGGCCGATCCTTTTTAACATCTTCATCGATGACATAGACAGTGGGATCGAGTGCACCCTTCGCGGACGACACCAAGCTGAGTGGTGCGGTGGATACGCTTGAGGGTCGGGATGCCATCCAGAGGGACCTGGACAGGCTTGAGAGGTGGGACCGGGCGAACCTCATGAGGTTCAACAAGGACAAATGCAGAGTCCTGCACCTGGGTCGGAGCAACCCCCGGTATCAGTCCAGGCTGGGGGATGCAGGGATGGAGAGCAGCCCTGCCGAGAAGGACTTGGGGGTGCTGGTGGATGAAAGGCTGGACATGAGCCAACAATGTGCACTGGCAGCCCAGAAGGCCAACCGTATCCTGGGCTGCATCAAAAGAAGCGTGGCCAGCAGTCGAGGGAGGGGATTGTGCCCCTCTACTCTGCCCTGGTGAGGCCCCACCTGGAGTACTGCGTCCAGCTCTGGGCCCCTCAACATAAGAAGGACGTGGACCTGCTGGAGCGGGTCCAGAGGAGGGCCACAAGGATGATCAGAGGAATGGAGCACCTCTCCTATGAAGACAGGCTGAGAGAGTTGGGCCTGTTCAGCCTGGAGAAGAGAAGGCTCCGGGGAGACCTTATTGCAGCCTTTCAGTACCTGAAGGGGGCCTATAGGAAAAATGGGGAGAACCTCTTTAGCAGGGCCTGTTGTGACAGGACAAGGGGTAATGGTTTTAAACTAAAGGAGGGGAGATATAGGTTGGAAATGAGAAAGAAGTTTTTCACAATGCGGGTTGTGAAGCACTGGAACAGGTTGCCCAGAGAGGTAGTAGAAGCCCCATCCCTGGAAGCATTCAAGGTCAGGCTGGCCGGGGCTCTGAGCAACCTGATCTAGTGAGGTTGTCCCTGCTCATGGCGGGGGGGTTGGACTAGATGGCCTTGAAAGGTCCCTTCCAACCCAAACTATTCTATGATTCTATGATTCTATGACACAGAGCTCCGCTCCCTCGTCACACAGAGCGCGAGGGGCCGGGCCGGGGCCAGGGTCCCTCTGACGTCCCCGTCCCCGCAGCGAGAACCCCTACGCGGGGCTGGTGAGCCGCCTGCGGGCAGCCTGGCTCTCGGGGAAGACGCGGCCCATGGAGTACCGCGTGGCCCAGCTGGAGGCCCTGGGGCGCTTCTTGGACGAGAAGCAGCAGGACATCCTGGAGGCCACCGCCTTGGACATGGGCAAGGTGAGAGGGGGCCGGGTGCTGGGGGAGCAGGGGCTGGGGGAGCCGAGGGGCTGCCCACCGCCCTGCCGACGCGCAGAGGGTTGATGCCATGCCCCAGCGGAGCTTCCCCACCCACCCGCTCGCTGCTCCCTCCCCGCCTGGGCTCTGTCCGGACTGGGAGCCAGCGGGCGTGGGTGGAGGCAGCCAAGGGGAGACCGAGCTGGAGCTCGTCCCTGTCCCCAGTGTGGACCGAGGGGGGCTGGGGGGAGCGTCCGGACATCATTAGCCGTTCCCAAACCCATCGGCCTCAGTTTACCTCTCCTCTGGGCAGGTCCATCCCCGACTCCTGTCACCCCCTGTGCTTCCTGCCTTGGGTTTTCCACCAAACCTCGTCCCCTCCCCTCTCTCGTTGCTCACCCAGGCTGCAGCTCTCAGAGCCCGGACCCCCGGCTTTGCGTCGTCCCCTGCCTCGTCGCTCCCTCCCTCCCGCCGACGTCGGGGTCCCCACGGGCAGAGCCGACGCGTCCCCTGCGTCCCCATGAGCCCTCAAAGAGCTCCAGCCCCCCCAGCCCGACAGTTCCCCCTTTGGGACAGCTCGTTTGCCCGCAGCCAGGGCCTCGGGCACCACGCAGGGCTCATCATCTGTTGTTCTCCATCCCAGTTCACAACTTCCCTCTGGACGCCTTCCCCATCCTTACCGCAGTCCGGATCGATGGGATCCGCATCGTTTCTCCTATTTTTAAGCAGCCAGCTCCTGTGCCGAGAGGAGACCCAGAGTAATGCCAGATCCCGTTAGGGAAAGGCGTGCTGCGTTTCGCCCCGTTTCCCATTTGCTTCTGCGCCCTTCGTGCTCCTCCTCTCCTCGTCTGGGCGGGTGCCTCACACCCACCTGCCTCGGGAAGCCTCCAACGCGGGGTTTGGGAAGCGCTGCCCACGTCGCGGTGCCGCCCGGAGGAAAACGGGACCCCCTTCCCTGCCCTTCCCTGCCCTGCCCGGTGGCGAGCGGCTCCGGCCAGGTCTCACCGGTGCGGTGCCTGCCGCTCCCGTGGTGCCCGGCAGCTGGCGGCCAGGGCTGCGGCTGCCCGGCGGTGCTCCTGCGAAGGTCTTGCCCATCCAACCTTCAGCGCGAGGGAAGATAAGCGGCGGTGGCCGACAACCGCTCTCCCCCCAGGGATAAATCTGAGGTGGGAAAACCTCTGCCCGGGAACCCAAGACAGCGCAATGCCACTGGGGGTTAAATTGTGGGATTTAACATCTTGGTTAGTACAATTATTAACTATTTCACAGCAGTACAGGCATGAATTTTTCGTTTTTAATCACACGGTTTCCCTCTGCGTCTGCCCACACCAAGCCCGGGTTGGTGGCACCTTGCTGAGGGTTATCCCCGAGCCACCGGCGACAGCTACGGCTTAGTAACCCCCCAGCTCGTACACGGGCACGAGGACGGCGCATCGAGCGAGATGAAGGTCTGTCCACCCAGGCTCGCTGAAGGATGCTCGGAAACAGGGCAAATACACACGATACTTCCAAATGCATTTGGAAGCCAGCAGCGCTGCCTCCTGTCCGCAGCGAGAGCCGTGTGCGCGCTCCGTGCTGCCTCTTTCCTCTACACGGAGGTACCAGGCTCGGTCTTTTCCGGGCTCCGTCTGGGGAAGCCCCGTGCGGGGCTCTGCTCCTCCTTGGGCTGCATCCCTGGCACAAGCGCAGCCGCTCGCCCCAACGCCCACCGCAGCGGGCTGATAGCTATCGCTAGCGTCGGTCGTGCTTCCTCATCTGCCCGGGGTTCCCTTTTCCTCGGAAGAGACATCCATCGTGTGCGGTCTGCTCCTGCTGTCTGCTTTCCTCTCTCCCTGGAGCGGCTGCCCAGCTTCTTCCTTCGTCTCGCTTCTCCTCCCCGACGTCGCGCCGAGCCACGCGCCTGCACCGCTCCCAAAGTCCTCCGCCCTTCGGACTCGCTCTCCGCGTGACCGTCCCTCCTCCCGCCCCGCTGAGGACAACCTCTGGAAAGCCTTTGCTTCCTGCTCTCCCTCCTTCCTAGGCTCGGTGGTGGATCTCCTCCCCGCTTTCTCAGCTCCCTCTGCCAAAAAACCCTGCACAAACAGGCTCCAAAATCTGAATATTTCCTTTTCTCCCATATTTCCTCCCAAATCTGGACACCTGGGTGGTGGATATCCCCAGGACCGGCTGGGTTTATCCTTTGAACCTGCCACCACCAGTCCCCGTCCACCTCACCTTCCACCGTAGCCCTGGGGAGAAGCAGCCCAACTGTAGGTACGAACATTGAGGGGTCCTCTGTTGAGTGAAGGTGAGGAGCTGCTGGCAGGGCTGCACCTCGGCGCCGGTGCTATTCCCACGCCGGTGACACGTCCACGGTGGGAAAGTCAAGCCGGGCAAAGGGGGGTGGTGGCGGATTTGCATCCGATGTCTTCTGAGCTTTTATTTTGTTCCCCAAAATGCCACCAACCGCCTTCGCAGACCCCTCTCCTCCCCAAACACTTGGTTTTCCTGGACCCTGACGAGCTCACAGCAGGGAAAAACCCTCTCGCAGGCAGGTTACTGCCGACAGGACGGGCCCAGACACATCGCGACAGGATTTTGGAGCTCACCAAACCCCGACGCCGCAGACGCTGTGGGGCTCCCCCCCTCCCCGTGGCGGGCTGCGCCATGCAGCTTGGGGATGAGAGCGAAGTGTGCATCCACCACGGGACACGAGGGGCTCGAGTCCCCAAGTCCTGGGTAGAAAACCACGCGGGACAGGGCTAAGAGCTGCTGCCGTGCTGGGGCGTTTAAAGGGGGCCTGCTCCGCACCCCCCAGGACCCCTCACCCCCCGGGCCCGGCACCCCCCGTGTCCGCACCCCCGGGCCCGGTCTGCCTGCTGCTGCCTGCCGCCTCCAGCCCACACCCCCAGTGCCCCCCACTCGCGCCCATCCTGACCCGCCCCCTCCCCCCGCACAGCACCCTGACACCCCTGCACAGCACCCATTGCACACCCCCCCACCTCCCCGCACAGCACCCGTTGCACCCCCCTTGCACAGCACCCACCCCACCCACACAGCCCCCATCCCGCCCCCTGCACGGACCCCCCCCGCTCCCCAGCACCCCTGTGACCCCCCCAGCTCCCCCAGCCCCCAGGACTCCCACCAGGCCCTGGCGCTGCCCCGTGGGTGGCTGCCTGCTCTGGGTGGGCCGTGGCGCTGGGTGGCCTGCGCTGCCCTGGGCCCTGCTGCTCTCGCTTCCCCTTCCCGGCCCGGGTGAGGTGGCAGGGTGCTCGGGTCAGGGGACAGCCCGCTTTAGGGGTGCGGGGCTGGTTTGTGAGGTGGCGGGGCATACGCCTCTGCTGCGTCACCCAAAACCCGGGGCCAGGAGGGTGCCCAGGCGCGTGGCGATGCCGGGGTGCCCGCGGGCCGCATAGTCCCGGTGCCACGGGGGCAGGATGGGGAGACCTCTGGGCAGGGCGGAAAGGGTGGAATCTCCATCATGGGGAGCCGGGGCAGGATCCGGCCCAGCCGGTAGCAGGGGATTCTTGAGGTGCGGTGGAGGAGTAGTCAGCACCACGTGGGGAGGGTGCTAAGGCCGTGGCTCCTGCGGGACGGGGGGAACAGGGCGAGGACGGCCCCGGGAAGGGCCATGGCAGTGGCACAGGATGCGGCCCTGTGGGCTGGGGGCTGCTGGGGAGCAACACCTGCCCGTGGCTGCCCTCGCCCCGGGCAAGGGGGAGCGGAGGCGCCCCGGGCTGCAGGGGAAAGGGCCCTTCCTGGGGGTGCGGGTCGTGGCCCCGAACCCGGGCAATGGCGGGCAGCAAGGCAGGCTGCGGGAGTGACCCCCCAGCGCGTCCCCCCGGGGCCAATTTGGGTCCCCAGCTCCGTGCAACCCCCAAGGTCTGCAGCCACCTCCGCTGGGGCTCCGGTCATGCTGATGGAGAAACCGGTCCCTCGGTTTTCCTCATCGCCGGGGCCGTGCGGAGCATCTCCGCCTCAGGCACAATCCCAAATCGGGGTGGGGGACCCCCAGCGCCCCCCCACGAGCCCGCTCCGGGTACCGATGCACTGCTGTCCCTTGCGGGTCTCTCCAGCGGACATGTGGCACCCTCCGTGGAGGCAGGGGCTGCTCGGGGACGGCTGTGCCTCCCTCGAAGCCAGGGCTGGTTCCTGGGGCTGCCCGGGCATCATGGCCAAGCTCACGGTGCCAATTTGGGGTGTTGTCGGGGGGCGG